>JAUZSU010189342.1:0-12152 GCA_034780255.1 Parotocinclus maculicauda
TGACAGAGGTGGGATTTGAACCCAGGACCATCAGGTTCATTCAGGTCCAGAGTCCAGTACCTTAACCGCTAGGCTATTGCAGTCCCATTTCCTCAAATTTCCTCAAATTTAATCCCTACTTTTATAATCAACAATTTGAGTAAAAAGTTGAATCTTGGAAATGGTTTGAATTTTAGAATAAGTACCGTATTTGGTATTCCCTCCTTTTGTTGTAATGACATTGTATCCATCGAGCCAGCATGAACTTAAGTTGCATGGCATGGTGGTGCAGCATCTTTTTCACTAGTGCTCTCAGACTTGAGGCTCCCTCTGTATATACAGTGTTAAAATGGAAGTAATGCTTTTATATTACGATAGTGTTTCTAAATCAATTTCTTTACCGCAGTAACATCTCGGAGGCCACGCAGCGATGAACGTGATGGTCAGACATACCAGTTTGTGACACGGATGGAGATGGAGATGGACATTAAAGCTGGCCACTTTCTAGAGCACGGCGAGTACGATGGCAACCTTTATGGCACCAAGATAAGCTCTATCCATGAGGTGGTGAACACAGGACGTACCTGCATCCTGGACGTCAATCCTCAGGTATAAGAAGTTTAATGCTTTCTGTGGTTAGAAAAAAGAGACTGAGAGTTTGTCTGTGTTAATTAAAATATCTATTGTTGTGGAGTTCTCTTCCAGGAGGTAGATTAGTTTGTTTTTCCCTCACTGTTTTTCTGGGCAGGCTCTGAAAGTGCTGAGAACAGCAGAGTTTATGCCCTATGTAGTGTTTATTGCAGCACCTGAGTTTGAGACACTAAAAGCCATGCACAAAGCAGTGGTTGATGCTGGACTCACCACCAAACAGCTCACAGTAGGTTTAGATCAGTTCTATGAATTACAGTGTTTTCAAAGCAACTAATAAACTGAACAGTATAACCAGATTTTTTTTATCTCAGGATATGGACCTGAAGAAGACAGTGGATGAAAGTGCCCGAATCCAGCGTGCCTACAGACACTATTTTGACCTCACCATTGTTAACAACAATCTAGACACAACATTTGAAACACTGCAGCAGTCTTTAGACAAACTGTGTTCTGATCCACAGTGGGTTCCTGTTAGCTGGGTCTACTGAAGACATGTGAGTGGTGTTGGTTGTAGATGTGCAGGTCTTTGTGTGAACTGTGCCGAGCTAAAGGAAGTCATACATATGGACTGTCCTACAGTGTGTATACAATACAGCAATATTTTTACTCAAAGGGAGGATAACCTATTTATTTTGATATTTATACATTCTAAAGGTTATCTTTCTTTTTTAATTTCATATTAGAATTTAAAAAATAAACAAAAGCACAAAGTTATTATTTTTATGTCATTCAGTGGATTTGCTTGGTTTCTTTGTTTGTTGTACTCATTTGTTTGGATTTGTGGCTGAACCAAACCAAGAGTTGTTTAATCTGATATATAATCAGATGAAACGCTTTGCCTATACTCTGTAATAGAAAATGATTGTGATGTATAGACTATGGACTAAAGCAATTATATACCTACACATTACAAATCAAGAGCTTTTATGACATCCCATAAGTTCATAATATAGTTGGTCCCCTTTTGCAGCTATAACAGCTTCAGCTCTTTTGGGAAGGCTCTCTACAATATTTAGCAGAAACTGAGAGTCTCTGTGGGAGGTTTTGTCCATTCATCCAGAAGAGCATTACTGAGGTCAGACCCTGATGTTGCATGAGAGGGCCTGGCTCACAATCTCTATTTTAGTTAATCCTCAAGGTGTTAGATGGCCTTAAGGTCAGAGTTCTGCATGGGCCAGTCAAGTTCTACAACACCAAATCCACCCAAACATGTCTTTATGGATCTTGCTTTGTGCACTAGGGCACAGTCATGCTGGAACAAAAAAGGTCTTCCCTAAACTGTCTTCTTAATGTTTGACAAATACAAATGTCCAAAATGTGTTGCGGAAGCATTGTGTTTTTCCTTTATGTAACTAAGGGGCCTAGGACGAACCCTGAAAAACATCCCCAAGGCATTATCCCCCCTCCTCCAAACATTACAGTTGGCAAAAAGCAGTTGGGCAGGTAACAATCTCCTGCCATTCTCCAAATCCAGACTGGCAGATGGAGAAGTGTGATTTGTTACTCCACAGAACACATTTCCACTCCTCCAGAGTCCAGTGGCAGCATGCTTTACCACACTCCATCCAACTATTGTAACTGTGGTTCTTTAACATTTCAACTTTTCAGTAATACCACTAACAGCTGATTGTGGAATATCTAGGAGGAAAGAAATTTAATTAACAGACTTGTTGCAACAGTAGAATCATATTACAGTACCATGCTTAAAATTCACTGTGCTCTTTAGAATGACCCATTCCTTCACAAATGTGTTTCAAAGCAGACAGCATAGCTAGGTGCTTGATTAAATACACCTGTGGCAATTGAACTGAATAAAAAAACCTGAATTGAGTGATTAAGAGTCCTTTAATCCTTATAGTGTAATACAGTGGCTGGTAGACTTCTAACATTAGATGGATTATTTTTGAGGCAGAAATATTTGGATTTTTTACTGTATAGCTATACATTTTTGTGTTTTTATTTTACCCTATTATATCAAAATGTGGGCGTTTGTGGAATAAACGTAGTTACATGGCAGCTACTGATTTAATGGTGTTTAGGTAGAGCTAATTTGCCTTATCCATTGTTTTGGTGCAAACTGAACACATTCCATCCTCTGGGTCAACAAGTGCTTGTTGCTGTGAGGTTTGCTTTGTTCGTGTGCCCCACTGTAGCGAGGTGGAGTTTTCAAACAATGCACACACCAACCGCAATCTTACGGTTCAGTTTGGCTCTCATTTGTAGTACACTACCAGCGTAATTCTTTCAGCCCGGCAAATTCAACACTACAACACACGGTGCACAAGCATAAACAATTGCTAAAGGACCAGAAATCTGTTTCTACATGCTAAGACATAACACACACACACACACACACACACACACACACACACACACACATATATAAAGAGAGAGAGAGAAAGAGAGTGTGTATCCATATGTAAAATAAGCATAAATAAGCATACCTGTCAATATTTAGTTTTATTTTGTAACCCTGCAATTTCACTGTTTTGTGTTGTCATTTATTTGAAAAATGTTAAGATGTACAAATGTTACGTCATGTAGGTTTTCTTAAAATGTGTTCTTGTTGGGTCATTTTGACCGAGACCTTTATGTATATGAAAGGTAATTCTCTGTGTTTTCCACTGTGTCATGAATCTGCTGCCCTCAGCAGTTTGAACCCTCTGACATGTCAAGCAAACCTTCTTTTTTTTTTTCTTCGAGTCATTGTCAGCATGTTTCCTAAGAAAATGCAATAAAAGCAGAAGATATAGATATCAGTCTAATGTGTTTGAAAAACTTGGTATTTATTTTAGAATATATACAGTATCATTATCAAGTGATGAGCAAACATGTCAGGGTGACAGAGGGGATATTGGGCATTCATCCACTTTTTTCCCCACCCAAGAAATCACAGAATTATGATAGAATCCATATTAAGTTATTAAATAATCTGTGGCTATTGAACTGAATATTTGGTACCCAAGTCATTTTGAGGAATTAAATTTGGATAACAGTGTTAGCTGTAATGGAGAAGAAATTATGTAATTTATTGGATTTAAGGAAATTGGTTGTGAAGTTTTGTCATCATGTTAAATGATTAGATGTATACACATTTACATTTACATTTAATCTGAGACCATACAGTTATACATTGTTGAAGGACTGCGTTACATTCTGTGAGGAAATTGACTGAAATAAATTTGCTTGCACCATAGTCACATAGTCTGTTTATGCTTCTGTGATATGAATACAGAGAGTATTCTCACAAGACAACTGTGTGCAAAGTATACGTAAATGTGTAAAAGATACCAGTACTTTACTTTTTCAATGTATGGAAATTCACTACAATTATAGAAAATAATTACCATAAAGTAATGTACCGTTATGGCCACATCTATGGAAAAGCCATAACAATTAAGAGAATAGTATGAGGCACCCGATACTTTTGCTTGATGGAAGCAAAAAATGCATTGATAGACAGTATAAGGAACAATACAGAAGACCAGCCAGATGAAAAAAAGACACTTTATATCATTATAGGTGAGAGAGAGAGAACATACAGGTAGTGGATGGACAAACAATGAAGTAGTACTTACAATAGGATAGCCACATACACTTACACATTCCAGCTTATTACAAATAAGTAGCAAAAAGTCATGCAAGCAAACACAAGTAATCACCCATAACTCTTCCCAATTCTTTAACACTACAACTGAATTAAAATCCTCTAGTCTCTAGTCCATGCTAAAGCTAACAAGGTCTCTCTCTCTCTCTCTTTCTCTCACTAAATAAACCAAATAAACAACAATTGGGGTGTGTGTGTGTGTGTGTATATATATATACACACCAATATACAGTGGGGCAAAAAAAAATCCAGGAAACCACAGAGTATTCACATCTAACACCAGCAGATCTCACACCTGGTAGATGATTCCCTGATTGCAATAAGTACTCTAATTAACTCTAGGTGCAATGACGATGATAAAGTTTCTCACTGTGGGTGTGTTTTCATGTACTTTGTTCTGAATTGGCAGTTCCTACAATGTACATATCTTCACTTGGCTTACAGGGAACAGGACAGGGGTTGTTCAGACACACCCTTACAAAACCACAGATTTGCTTAATACTGTGTGACAGCAGATGCATCACACAAACACAAAATGTCACTGCATAGCTTAACAACATGCCGGGGACACAAGATAACAGCTTTTGTTGCTGCAAGTGAATCATAAACATTTGCATTATTTTGGTATTTGCTGTGATTTCTGACATTTTCTGCTGACACTGGCAGCATTGAGAACCTACCACCAGAGATAATGCAATAAACATGATAAGAAATAATTAAAATTATGTTTAAGTCATATGAATGCAAGTTATTTATACATTTTATTTTTCTAACAATTCTAGGAATAATAAAAGCATTGTGTTGAAGCTTATATTGTTCACTTGTACGGCAATATGGTAAAATTATTTATTTGCCCGTAAAAGTAATGCAACCAATAATCTCGATTAATGGCACCAGACCAGATTTTGAATCACTTTTAAATATTTTAATTGACAGACAGTACTAATATGTGTATTTATGTGTGTGTGTGTGTGTGTGTGTGTGTGTGTGTGTGTGTGTGTGTGTGTATATGTGTGTGTGTGTGTGTGTGTAGCCCATATAACGGACAGCCTTGTTGCATATTAACACAAAAGTGACACAATTTACATACTGACAAGTGCAAAGACAAAACAATTTTACTTTAGGTTGACTCTAGAATATAAAAATCATCATAAATTACTGCATATCAAAAATAGATTAGATAATATTAAAATTGACATTTAAAAGCATAAAAATACAAATAATATATACATGTGAATTAAAAGCCATACAATACAGCCATTCCATATAGGACAGGAAAAATGGTCTTAGCGTAAAATGTTTTGTGTTTAGTGAACATAAAGCTGAAAGGCACTGTAAGTGTTTTACATTCATAGCTTATTACATGTACAATATTGCTAGAATTGGAAATGGTGCTTCATTTTATATACTGTACTGGATAAAAGGTGGGTTTGTGGGTGATATTCAGATTTCTACATCTACTTTAGATGTTTCATTGAGGTATGCAAGGCCATGGATGACAACACACAATACTAGAAGATGAACGGGATCGCCCGTTTCAAACCACAGCCCTCTTGAATCTGTCTTGAGTGTAACACTGGATGTGCTGAAAAGCAGCTCCACTTCCTGGGGGATTGTGCCATCATTCTGGGGAAAGGGTACCTCAGTGAAGGGGATGTGCTGAGGATCATTTGTCAAACGAGTTACCTGACAAGACAAGGTACAATTATAATGTACAATTAAGGACCATTGAACATTTAATTGAGCCACATAAGCAATACAACACGAGAGGGAGTGTGTTATCACGAATAACATCATGGTTGTGATTGGTCACAAGCACAAGTGAAAAGTGCGTGTCATAGATCATTATGGCCATGATGCTTGAGTGTTAAATTGCTTTTATACAAGTGTTTTTAACAAAAAAAAATTAAAAAAAACAACATACTCTAAGAATCCCTAAAATTCATACTAAATTCAAATGAGTGGTTTCTATGCAACTGTAACTATTCCCTACCCTTCCTTAACACAGCATGCTACGAAAGGATTATAGTTAATATAACTTTACCAAGTAACATTACTTTGAAATACAAAGTGCATTTATTATTATAAAATAAGCATTGTGTTAATGATTTTGGCCAAATGTATATTAAAGTAAGTGTTAATATGTAATATGCTCAGCTATTATAGTAGTATATGTATTTTATTCAAACTATAATCAGCCATTTAGAATAGTTAACCATTTAAAGATCATATTTTCTTTGGATTAACATAACGTAACAGAAATAGCAGGTTACCTATTAATAATCCAGGGACCTTTATGTCCTACTAGCAATTTTCAATGTAAAACAAAGACAAAAAAGATAGTCAAAAGTTTGAGGACACCCAAAAATCGCATCCACTTTTGCTGTTCCAATAGCCTTCAGTTTTCTGAAAAGACTTTGGCTAGGTATTGGAACATGACTGTGAGGTCGGTCTATAGACTATACATACAAAGTGAACGGTTCAGATGGCCAGTTTTTATTTTAATTTACACATACAACATTTTTCTGGCTGCTGTATTCTGTCAATTTTATAAGTTACAACCATGGTAGTATCTTTTCCAGCATTCTTTTTTACAATGAATATGTTTTATGGAAGTTTTTTGACAATAATTAAATGGTGTGGCGATTACATGATTGACAGCTCAGTCTGCTGATCACATGATGTAAAGGCACTCTTAAGCCAGACACACACTGAGTGAAGACGTAGAGAATATGGTTTGTCCATGTTACAGAGAAAGCTACAGCTAAACTATACCTTGAGTGTGTGCAGGGATATCCAATACATTCTCAACTCACTCTGTGTATGTTCTGTGACTCTCACAGGCTGCTCACTAGGAGTTTGTTTGGGCAGTTAATCAGGCATTGCTTCACCTCTTACACTCCATGGCAAACATTAGCCGATCAAGCTAAAATTCAGACTGATCCTAAATTTTGCTCAGCTATGACCAAATCAGGCAAATGCGCTCCCCTATATAAAAACGGAGATAGGATCAGAGTTTTGTGCAAGTCAGTCAAGTTCTTTATTAAAGTTGGTAAACCATTTTTATGCACCTTCCTTTCTCATAAATTGATGAGAAATCAATACAACCAAGCCAATATTTGTTTTTTATGCATGTTTACTTCATAGTATGAGCCTGTTAGCAGTGAGTGTGGCTGAAATAAGAGATCCCTAAGTAGAAGGGGTGTCCACAAACTATTTGTGAAATGTTACTGAATGACATAAATAGATAAAAACATTTGACTTACTATATGACTTAACCAGTTGAGAATATCTGAAGAGCAGAGGCCTTTTAGCAAGGTGAGTCCATCATCCGTCATTTCTAATCAAAATCACAAACAATAATCAGTACCAGTACCAATGAGGATCATTAAAGGATATTCTTATCATAATATATGAGCATTACATAAACTCACCCTCAGCAGCAGTGACTAGAATGTGCAGTGCTCTCATGACTGAGTGACAGTTTAAAGATGATCCATTATGGCTGGAGTAAGCTGAGTAAAAACCATCGTGTTCAGCTGCTGAGGAGCCATTCAAATAAGCTTTTTGCATTCCACTGTGATTTGCCATTGTGGATTTACTTTTTCCCTGTGCTGCTGGAGCTCCATGAGCCCTATTCTGTTGGGGCATTTCAAGCATATTTTCATTTTGCTTGGAAGGCAGTAAGAATAGCTGATCTGTACTGGCTGCTATGGACTGAAAAACTTCCAGGATCGTGTCAGCGTGCTTGCTTGTTGCGTCAGAAAAATCACCGGGAAACCCAGAAACCACTTCTCCATTACATAACGTCTCTAGCCTGTCCTGTAAAACTGATAGAAGTGTGTGGTCTGACAGAATGTTCTGAAAGAGAAGTAGTAGGTCGAATCTGTGCTGGGGCGCCAAATTAGCCAACACACGCAAACAGGCCCTCAAACCTTCCAGTTCTGCAACAAAGAGGAATAAAACCCAGATGCTGTTTAGTAAATCATGATGATATAATCACATTGTAACTTTTGTACTCATGCTTACAAAACATACACAAAGAGGTTCTTGATTATCTAGGTTATGAATGGCACACAATGTGTGCAAAAGATGAAGCTACAACATAAAAAAAGGAACTAAATCTTTTTTAGAGGTCCATGGCATTCACTTCAGTTTTCACACAAGCACAAACATAACTCACCATTCTTCAGGTGACATAATGAAGAGCCCTCCTGTATTTGTCTTAATTTCCCTACGTCATCCACTTCTGACAGACAATGATCTGATGGATAAGCAAATATTTCTTATGAAGCACATAATTCTAAGCAAAAATGTACACATTTGACAGTACTTTTCTTGTATTTTCCCATTTTCATATTACAAACACTACTCACCCAGTTTACCATCATTTCTGATGATCATTTCGCTCACACTGTAGGCCATGACAGTTCGGGGCGGTATCTCAAGTGCAGCATTTGTGTCATACTGTATGCTGCCACTCTTTTTAACATGCACCTAAAGACAAACACATCGTTTGTTATCAGATGGCTTACAACAATTTGTCCCATTCCCTCTACTCAGATGTATTAAAAGAACAAAGACACACCTGTGCGGGACTGAATTGCAGTGTTTGAAACAGAACATCGCATCTGCCTTCACCCAGACCAGAGTATTCCATAATGCAGTCACAGGTAGTTAAGATCCGTTCCTTTACTACAGCTAGCACCTGATTTGGTTTGTCTTGTGTCTGCTGAATCAAAATGTGCTGAAGGTCCACTTTCCTATATAATCCAAGCAAACCAGTAAAAAGTTACAATTTAAGCACCATAAATAACACCAGGCAGAGAAACAGTACCCCCCACTGGAACTGGGAGCAGCCCATGGGTCTTGCCAAAACAAAGATGCTCTGACCCAGTAGTCTAGCCATACCAATTTGGCCTTTGTCTTAATCTGCTATCAGTGAATATCTTGCTCCATATAATACAGGGGGCAGGATGAGACACCAGTCTATCACTGTACTGAGTAGTAGCTGCTGTTCTGCAGGGGATGAACACCTTACTGGCTTCTTATCCCTCAGGCATAGCCTTTTTCTGCATTTGACATCCAATTTGGATGAAAGACACTGCTGGACCATTGTGACACCCTTGCACCCGGCCTGAAATTGTGTACATATAATAATTCCTGCATTTCTGAAAAACCCACCTGTCTTTAGATGTCTGTATAAAGTGTTGCATATTCAGACTTTCTTTATTAAGTGTCTCAAAGGACATTATGAGCTTAGACCTCCTCCTTCCCTTTGCTTTTACATTGATTTTCCACATGCCAGCTTCGCCAGATCCAGAAAGATTATATTCCTTAGTTTCTTCAAACATCTTTGTAAACACATCCTCATCCAGCACTGAAAAACAATACAGAGGCAAGCAGAGAAACAGTTAGTGAGTATATGGTGACAGACAGAAGTGAGAATAGACCTAAGGGCTAAAATTCTTTACACATTCTCCATATAGGAGGTGTAACTGGAACACTAATTTTTCATATGTGGATTTTAACACCATTAAGTTGCCAATATAGATTAATATTATGAGATGTTTGGTGTATTCAAGAAACTCTTATGATAAAATGATAAATTATATTATAAAATGATAAAAAAGTATCACACAGCGGGACATAATTAAATACAACTGAAATACCAACTTGACATTACTTTGTTTAATAAAAGGATACATATTTATCAATTATAATACAGAACTATTGAATTGTCTTTAGTCTATTGCACTGGGAATTGTTAGTACATCTTCATCATAGGTATTGTCTTTATCCCCTTCCAATGTTTAAGAAATTGGGATATTTTACAAATTGCTTTCTATGTTTCTAGGTTTTTCTATGCATCAGGATGTATTACATGACTAAAATTTTTTCGGACACATAAGACCCAAACATCACAGTCATATGGAACTGGTTCTACAATAACCTGGGAACAGTCACTATTTGCTGATCTCATTCTGTAAGCTTGTTCGGCATAGTGTATCAAAATTGAACTATACAGAGAGACAGGAGTCCATGCGACCCTGATCAGGAGGTAAAATAAATAAATACATGTATTAAAATAATAGGCCTAATATGACTTCACTTGCAACCTGCAAACAGGCCAATTTCTGGGTTTTACCCTCATTCACCTGGAACAAATGGAAAATATGTATAGACTGCATGGGAAACCCTAAAATTTCATTGAAATGTGGGTTCATTTAATTTGAATTATCAATCAAATGTGGTCATGAAATGTTTAACACCGTGTGTACAGTATCATTGGTGAAATTCAGTATTTTAGCATCTAATACTATAAGATATTTCATTCATTAAAGTTCATTAAAATGTTGTTCACACAAATTCCTTCATATGAACAGCATGTATAATCTTCTTAGAAGCCTTTGTCACAGAGCCACTCAGCCAGTCTCTTGGTGTCTATAGTGCGACCATGGACTCGCTGACTCACTAACATGAAAGAAAAAAACATATATGGTTTTGGATATATTGATTGGGTGATGGGTGTCCACAAACATCTAATCATAGAGTATATTTCAATTAAATTCATAGTAGGTCATTTGTAACATATCAGAGTTTGAAAATATAAGCAAAGAAAGCAGGGAATGAGACAAAATAAAGACTGCATTTAAGGGATGCAGATGTACTATCATAGTGTGTAAGAAACATGTTTGAGTACCTGCTTTAATATGTTTTCCACATATAATATCATTAAGACTGAAGTCAGTGGGTCTGTATTTTGGTTTCTGCCAGAACCATGTTGGTTTTCGCTTGATCACAACACCCAGGGGCTTTAGTCTTTTTGAGTCATTTAGTCGGGAAACCGGAATCAGAACGCCATCTGAGTCGATCTGGTGAACTAGCTCACAGGTGGCCTTTTTAAACATCTGCAGATAAAACACATAGTATTGTAATTGTGACAAATGGTCCTCACAAGAGCATATTTACAAGAGCATAATGCACACATAGTCTACATGGTTCTGTAATACAAAATAACTTCCCATTTGCATCAGTTCGGAAACCATGTGACTAAGCCACTACATAATCTTATATGAAAAACGTTTCTGCTTTTGTCTACACAATGAACCGCCCCACCACCACCACCACCACACACACACCGCAAACCAACAAATGAGTTCATTATCCACATTAATTTTTAACAAATTTTAGATTTTATTTTTTCTAACCCCATCATCTTTTTCTTTATATCTTACTGACTTTTTACTGTCTAATATCAGTGGTGTCCCTTTCTGGTGTGGTTAAGTTTTTTGTGCAGTCAAAATTAAAATGTCTGAAGCCTAAACAGACATGCAAGATCTTACCTAAGACTAAGTCAGGAAAGTTATTGTAGTTCAACTAAAAAAAGTAAAAACCTGCCATGCCATAACTCTTATGATATGGATGTCCCCTAGTTGTCTTGAATTCAAAGCATTTAAAATTTGAAACAAACAAGAGACAAACATTCTGATTAAAAACATGTGCAATTGGCACAAAGTAGGAAGACTTCCTGGAACATTTACGGATGACTCTAATATTAATAACAGATGCGCCTCAACAAATAAGGTGTTAGACATCTCAGTGTAGCGTGAACCAAAAAAAATGGCCCAGCTGTTAGCAGCCACATCAACACCAATAACTCCCTTTACTAAAAAAAAAAATAATGTTTGTGTTTCTGACATTTATATAGGCTACCCTGATCCTGAAAATTTGAATATACATGCTGGTCCAGGATGAAAAAAGGGAAATTAAATAGGGCAGTCTTGCAGAGCATTCCTATGCAAGTTGGAAAATTCTAAGTTAAAACACAATCTTATACATACAGTGCATCCGGAAAGTATTCACAGCGCTTCGCTTTTTCCACATTTTGTTACGTTACAGCCTTATTCCAAAT
>JAUZSU010189353.1:0-12152 GCA_034780255.1 Parotocinclus maculicauda
AAACCAAAATATTCCCACACAGGAGATGGATGTGAGGGTGATTTTGGTTGTTCCAGCTCAGTCTTGCTCTCTCCGCTAGCCATTTCACAGTGAGCTAATCGTCCAGCAGGCTGACCAAAACAATAGCATGACGTTTTTCCCCCAGTAGCTCGAAACACTGCTCGAGCGTCGTAATAGTAACACACCTGTTATACACTGTGTCATTAGATGTCGTATGAAACTACAGTATGCCTCAGAACTCTCTTTTGCTCTGCTGATGGCTACAACTCTGAAGCGCGAGTTCAGAAACACTGCAGCAAATAATAATAAAAAAAATCTTACTGCATTCGATTCACAGGTCGTATCGTATCGAAACCCCCGTATGGAAAAAAAATTATATTACTATGTGTATCGTGACACCCCTACTAAATAGTGGCAATAAATTTTGTACTGAACACCTGAGCAACTCTAAATCTTACACTGTACTAGGTGTTCACCTCTCCAACCTCTCCAAGTCAGTTCAACAATTTTCTGCCTTCTCTCTTAAAATAAAGTTCAAATTAACTCAAATGGAATGCCCTCAGTAAACCAGAACTTATTGTGCAGTAACAATGTTTTACCACAGTCATGTTTAAAAAATTAAAAAGTTCAGTCTGTTGTGTCAGCTAACACTGTACTTATACCCATGTTTATGTGTAATTTTGTGTGTGCTCAAATATCTGTGCATAGCCGGCACATGGGGTAGTTCGACAAGTGCCTAAGGCTCTGTATTTCTAATCTGATCAAGCACAATTAAGTTAAGCAATGCACTTTAACTGTTGATATTCTATCCTCTGTCTTGACAGTGATCAAACTTGACTGATGATTAAACATTCCCTTAAAGAGAGTGCATAAAGAATAATAACAATCTGAAGCTGAACTAGATATATTGGATGTGTTTGGTATTAGTTCTAACAACATGAATAGTATTTGGTGAAGACTGTGATTTGGCTGCTGAATTCCTACCACTGCTGAGCCCTTTATCAAGCACAATTAAGCTAAACAGTGAACCTTTAACTAGGGTAGGCTAGAGGTTAAGGTACTGGACTATGGACCAGAAGGTTGAGGGTTTAAAATCCACTCTGCCAGGCTGCCATTGTTGAGCCCCCGAGCAAGGCTGTGAACCCACTTTTTCTTGTATAGTAAGATTTTTTTTGGAAGATTAAGGGTCGCTTAATGATGTAAATCTATTGATAGTAAATCTATTGATATTGGTAAATCTGTGATAGCGATGGTATGTACAAATCTACAGGTGATTTTCTAGAGACAGTAGAATCTAGAGGTTTTAAGTTAGTACAAACACATTTCACACAATTTACAATTTACAATTGACTGTATCATCACTGTGTGATAACCCCTTTGATTTGAAGTACACAAGGTATCTACTTAAGTTGTCATCCCTTTCCTAACTTTTACATTTTAGTGATAAATTGTGAAAGTGTTTAAGAAATCTAAACTGTTTTTCCAGATACACAGTCCAGGATGTGACAAAAGGAGACCCATCTGTTTGCAGAAATGGTAGGCATATGGGTACTTAGCTGTGTTTTGTGATGTTATTGATTTTGTCATTAGTAATTTCCATTAGGGCTAAGAGGTGGATGATATAGTAAATAAAAGGCCAGGATTTTTTAAGGCTATATCATAATCCATGATACAGGTAGTATCCGAATTACAATGGGGGTACTTTGCAACAAACTCACTGTATGTTGAATTTATTGTGAAGAAAAGAGTTAAGATATATTGTATTTATCATAAGGTAACCTAAGTGAAACTTGCATCTAAACACATTCTACATCTAATATTTTCAATTCTTAATTCTTAAGGATTTCAATCCTATCTTTACAAATAACAGGAATAACAGAGACCACTTAAGCTAGTACACATTTCACTAGCCTTAATAAAGTGTAACGTAAACATATTCTAAATGCCACTGCTACATTCTAGGTGTCCATAAAGAGTATTAAATTATATAAAAAGAGAAAAATGTTACAGAACCCCAGCTAGGACACGGTTCATTAGTAGTAGCAATAATGGATATGTCAGTTATTTACCTGTAAGCTCTAAGCTCTTTGCATTTCATAATAGCCTTTTAACATACATACCTTTGCTCCATATACTTTAAAAGATGTTGAAGTTGATCTTGATGTCAATCAAGAGTTATGAGGTCATTTGGCTGCCATACTGATTCTAACTCTTTATTCTGAACACTGAACAGGTTGAGGTTGCTGCAGGTTGTAAAACTTGAGGGCTGACAGTCTAGAAATACAATTTTAATGGAATAGATATACAGTATAGGATTTTGTATGTGAGTGTGTGTTTTGTGCCAGAAACCATATCAGTGTGATTTTTACAAATTAGTCACATGGTCAGAAAGGATACTTATTAGACTCATGTTATAAGACCAAGGACCTGGACATCACAACACTTAACTACTCAGGAATATAACCGCAGGCATAGTTTAAAAGTCTTAAATTAACAAACAGTTAACACCTAGATGTCATCGTACTTAATGTGTAGATACAAAAACCTGTGCATACTATGACTATGTGAAACATAGTCTTCCTATGTACCAATTCCCAACTATATCTTTACAGATTCTCCCGAACCCAAGATGTCCAAGTCAAGGTTTAGCAGAATATCTCCATCCCTTATCACTCAAGGCTCCAAATACTACCTTCAGTGTCCTGTGACGTCCCAGCATGCCTCATACTCTTGGCGCCACCATAAAAATAACAGTGAGAGCTTCGTTAATGGACAGGACTGTTTCTTGCTGATAGATCACATGAGTGAGCAGGATGAGGGAGTTTATGAGTGCATAGCTAATGAGAATGGACATGAATGGACAATCAAGCATCAGGAATTGAGGATGAATGATGCCTCACAGACCAAAGTAGCACCGGTGGCATTAACATGTCTTCTGCTCGTGATCTCTGTGATCTGGTAGCACTTTCTGGATGAAAAAGATATCATAATTAATAAATGAACGCAGTGTTATATTAAGCAATCTGTTCAAGAAATCACAATTCACTTAAGGTCACCCAATCAGCTGTTCCTTGTCCTTCCATAGCTTGGGTTTGAGTACCTGATCTGGCCAGGAGCACTGGTGCATCCTCAGCTATTTCAACATGCTTATTTTGACCATAATGTTGGATGAGACTCTACTGGGAAATCCTTGTCTCGGGTCATATAATGTAGCTTTGTTCAATGTGCACTGGAAACAAAATTCAGCATGAGCAATAGCGTTATATCAGTACTCAAACATTTGCACTTTTTTCTCATTTAGATATTTTAATGTATTGTTCCTTAGATCTAATATATACAAGTACAGTGAGATACTTTACTGTATAAATATATTTATGTAACACTTTTTATTTTTAATTTTTACAATGGGCACTGTCAAGGGTAGTAGATATAGAAAGCCTAAAGTGAGTGGCAAGGAAAAACTTCCTAAATATTATAAGGAAGAAATCTTGGATGGACCAAGACTAAAAAAATAGACTCAACCTCTTTAGGCAGCCTAGATGTTTTAAGTAAGAATTAAACTAAAGTTACCTCATTAATATGTTTATAGGTTATGAAGAGTATAAAACTATAAAATATAAGACAGTACTAGTATTCGATTGGTTGCCATTATCTGCCATTTGGATATTTTATTTTATTTTGCTTTGATGCTGAGAGTAAAGCTGTCATACTTTTAAAAGGTTCAGTACCTGAAGCTGTGTGCTTTCCTGAGCAGATTTGGGAAAGGACATTTGCCAAATAAATGAATGTGAATGTAAAAGATTATTAAAATGCTTTATTTCATTTAATTTTTACGATGAGTGTACACAATGTAACTTATTTAGTAAATAATTGTATTGTTGTTTCTAGTAATCTAGTAGATTGACTAGTAAGTACATCTTTACATCTACTGTTTAAAATACTATGGAAAAAATTTCAATAAAATTTTTTTGTCACCCATCCCGATGTGTGACTGCCTCATGGAGCTTTTTTATTGACCTTACAGTTCATCCCACACACAACCTCAGTGGGATTTTTCTCTTTTCTCATCTGTTCCTCTGGCCTTTGGAACCTTTTATTTCACAATTGTAAGTCAGACTTTTGCCCACGTCATATCATCAGTTAAAGACATTTTGACTGAAATTAGTTATGTGCCATCTGAAGACTGGAATACAGTATTTATCTTGTTGTGCAATGGTTGTGTTAATTCCAGTTTGTTCTCTTTTCTCGTAACATTTGTGAACACCTTTTGTATGGAATCATCTGATAGTTTACAGTTTGATGTATGACATGCTGTTCAGTTTGCTAATCAATAACATAAGTATGTTTCTTGAGAAGGTTTGTTTCCTTTGGTGAACCAAGGCATAAACCTTTTTTTATCAACAGTACATAGTCTCAAGGCATCAATACAAGAATTTACCCACAATTCCATAAACAAGATGAGCACCAGAGGATTCAAAAAAGCGACTCGATATCCTTGTGCATTATTACGTCACATATAAAAAAAGGTTCTATTTTTCTAGTCAAACTATAAATATACCTCTTACTTTTTAATGCTGAAAAATGACTGGTCATGTTCATAAGGTGCCTTTTTGGGCACACAAGCACATTAAAATCACTTTGAGTGTATTTACTAATTACTGCTAGGTCATTTAAAGAAAATGTAACTGTGTTCTTTAAAAGAGAGGTTCACACTAAGGATGGGAAAATGTTGAGTTGCAACAAAACAAATTCTACAGTCTTGCCAAACCTTAAATGTTTGCAAATTTAGCAACATGAATTTCAGAAAGTTTTGACTTGACAACAACTTTACAAGCACATGTGGGAGTTTGTGGTGAGCTAAAACAACTGAGGAAGAACTGGAAATAATTCCGCTGAAGGTGTGTGGTGAGGTTTAGGCAAATCATTTGCGGGCCTCTACACACCTTTACAGCTGGATGCACTTTAGTCATATGCATGATTCAACCAGTCACCTTTCTCAAGAGCTGAAACAAGGGTTTTAATTGCTTAACATCTTACAGCATTACAACAACAATATTGTAGTCAGAAGATTGTGGTAATGTAAAAGACTCGAGATACACAAAAGACTGCCTCAAATGATACTATCAATGAGCAAATCCAGCAGTACATAAGCACTGAGCACAATTTCTCAACAGATGCACAGGCATTGTGTGTATATAGTCGTGTTATACATGTGCATTTGGCAACTAAGCAGTTACTGACAGTAGAACAAACATGCTAGATGTGGACAGTGTACACAGCACAATGATTAATTTTGTACTGAAAGAATTCTTCTGCTGGTTCAGGTTGCCTGAGCAATTAATATTGATAAGGGGGACCCGACTCCAAAGTCTAAGTGTTGAGAAGATTTGTGCATAGTTCTACACCAAACCACAGACATTCTGCTGCCATGTGGTTGTTAAGCTGAAGATGGGTATGCCCTCAACACAGCAAAACAGACACAACAAAGTCAATGAGAAAACATTACACAGGCCCAGTGAAGACGCACTGTTTGAGTTGCACTGTATGGGCTGTACCTCACAGGGCTGAAATTTATGGAAACAGACGGGAACACACACGGTGCCATTGACACCATGTTCAGGATTAATGCCCCATTGAACTTTGTGTGAGTGTGTTCATTGGGCCTATGTGATGTTTGGTTTTTAGCTTTGCGCTTTGTAGTAAAAAAGGTGATGGTCTTGTTGAGTTGGGGGCATAGCTAGCACCAGTGAACCACACAGTACATGTTTGTGTTTGTGGAAGACATAAGTAAGAACCAATTACGCACTTAGTTATTTTTACTGTACTTACTATGAAAAAAATTGTTTTTGTTTTCAGTTACCTATTTTTCAAATGTTTTAGTTCACTTGTGTTGCGCTACAAAGTCCTTTTCCATAACAGTGTATGTGCACAGTCATTCAATAAAATAAGAAAACCGTTTTGCTCTGCATTTGGCTCCTTCCATTTCAAGACATTCTAATGTTTACCAGTTTGGGAAAAGGTGATTTGACACACTGATTGGTTAAAGCTTCTAATGTTTATTATTAAAGTTAAAGTTTTAAATTATTAAAGTTTGGTCACACCATGTCAAATTACTTATTTGGCTGATTTTCTAAATTAAGTTAATCACAACTTCTGCATGGAACATCTTAAATACAACATACACGAATCAATAAGTTAGCTCATGCTTCAAGGACATACAAAAAGCTAGAGGACAACATGTAACTGTGTCCAAACATTTGCAGAGACCAGTTGTTACTGAGCTTCAGAACATTTCTTCATTTAGGAAACATGTTATGATTGGTTGTGCCACTGAACTTCTTCTATTGAGAAAACCAGGTCATTTTGTGTGAAACTATTAAAGCCTTATATTCGAAATACAAATTTAAAACTGGCATTTGATCAATTTCACATTAGAAAAACAAAGCAGAATACCCGTATAATATGCAGAGACAAAAAAGGCATCAGGCACCAGATGAAGATATAATGAAAAACTTTATCATAATCGTAAATGTGAAAGCCCTGAGAAGCACAGATTTAACATTACTGATGTGAACAAACCTGAATGTGTTAAAATCACTCTAAGAAATAGTGCTCCACTTTTAAATACAATCAAGCTCACACCAGTTCAACAAGCACTCACATGGGTCTCATTCTAAATCTGCTTTTCATTAAAGAGGAAAAACTATCAGTTATATATCTGTTATTATTTCAAAACATCATCAGTATATAATAACAGTACAAAAATATGCACAAAGACCATTGTTCGGTTTTTAAACAGAGTGTTGTACAACTTTAAGCATGAAAACAACAATTCTCATGAGTAATACACAAAGAGGTGAATTGAGGTAAAGGTGGTGATTTCTGCTCGCCTCCAGAGCGAGGATCAGGGACTTTTCACATTTATTACAAATGTAAGCAGCATGCATGCATAAGAGCTCATTCTCACACTACTGTTACCAACACACCCTTGTCAACATCTGAGGACTGTGCACATTGACTGTTGTACAATGTAACGGAAGTGTTTCAGAGCAGCTTTCTCAACAGGAAAACCCAAAGTAATGTTTCTGTGAAGCAAATGTTCTTAGGGGTTAACACATCTTGTGGTGATTTGTTAACATGACAGGGCTGTACATTTTATCACTGTAGGAGTTTGCCCCTGCTTAAACCTTAGAGCTCTTGGGGGTTACTGAGGCTCAATTCATAGGCCCTGTTGCAACACCTGGGAATGATCCCCCTGGGCTTCCCCATCCTCATCCACTTACATTGGCATTCATATCTGTCAGGGACTGTGGTAGCCTAGCGGTTAAGGTACTGGACTCTGGAACTGATGGTCCAGGGTTTAAATGCCAAGCTTCCACGGTTTTGTAAAAAAGTAAGCAAGGCCCTTAACCAACCAATGCTTAAATTGTAAGGCTGTATCAGTTGTAAGTCGCAGTGGATAATGGAGTCTGCTAAATGCTGTGAATGTAAATATTTATGTGATGCGTAGCCCAGCTGTTAGGAATGACCAGGACTTAAACTTGGGTCTCCATAGTGGTGGGTTAGTAAATTGCTGCTATGCCACTCTGCAATATAGGTGGGCTTAAAAGTGGCAAGTAAACCACTGACTGGTGATTTAAACATTACAGGGTTGGAGTTTTTTCAGTTCCATCAAATTTACAAATATTTGTTACAATGGTAAATAGAAAAGAAAAAAAATCTGCTTACTTTTGAATTGCTTTAAGAATAATTATTTGCGCTCACACACATAGCTCTGCGTTTTTGGAATAAAAACCAACAGATAGGAAATGACGACAAGGGAGGGTTAAAAACAGTATTCTCTCACTCCTTCACCCACTCTCTCACCCATTCATTCTCTCTCATGCAGGCAACTCGCACCCCATATGTAAACTGAATCATAATGTTAAGCACCATCTAAAAGCAGAACACCTAATGATATTTCACAGACGCTTTGCAAAGGTAAAGCGAAACATGTATCCATTACTTTCATGGTTACCTGATCAATTATTGTGCAAATGGAGAAACACACAATCTCACACAGAAAAGCAGGTCTCTAAATCTAATAACTCAAAAATGTACAGCCAATGCTTAAATCATGGGCTCAATAACTTCCCCTTCTCATTAAAAAAATATATGCCTTACATGGTGTATATAGCTGATTGGAAATTCTGCAGCTAAAATTAAAAGAAAAACCTCTCAGTTCAATAAAACTGTGGCCAAATCATTGACATTCTGCATTGTGGAAAACTCCTGATATGTGTTCTGGTCTCTCCAGAAATTAAGGCTTTTACAAAATCCTCTGAAAGCAGCAGCCACTGTTGCTGGCATCAATTACAGATCTGCCTGACTCAAGAATGCATGCCATCATGAATCTCTCTGCTCAAACTTGACAGTTAGAAAGTAAGATGAACAAACCACTGAAATCAAACTTACAAGCTGAAAACTGTTACAAGCATTTAAATTAGCTTCAGATAAGCTACCTAATGAATTAAACATTTCCAAGAGAACAGCAAGAGACGTTTGGCAAATTGTACTTCCCGAGTTTACAGAAAAAGGGAGAGGACATGCTCTTTAATTTTAAGCACTTACGTTTTGTACGTAAAGATAAGTACGCAGAGACTACAAGTTTACAGTGTAGATTGGTTGACCAACACCAGTCATGTATTGATTACTGTAGTAAATTTTTCGGGCCTGTCATTTCCCACAGCAATCAACAAGTGCGTCAGGGCTGTTTTCATGTGACGTGGCTGTTGTAAAGCTGATGTAGAGCAGAAAATGGCAACCGTGGTCGGTTCTTAGAGAGTATTTTTATTCTGCTCTAGTCACACATGTATCTATGTTTCTTAAAGCTTTGTTTGTTGTTGTTTATTTATCAGTGCCAATGGCTATTAATGAAAGGCAAGCTTACTATACCAGTATAGCATGCAAATTCACATTGGGTGAATTTAGAGCAACCAAATAACCTAATGCACTTCTTCTTTAGAAATTTTTAGTTTTAATTAACCTACCACATTTTTACAATAATTACGTTTAAAAGCATAGGTCCTTTGTATTAATCATCCAAATAATTTTAGTTGTCTTTCATAGTGACATGATACTGCCTCAGAGCTCTGTCATCATCTAATGGTTTATTTTAGTGTATTACTTCCTTTTGTCTGTCCAGTTCCCACTACAAGATTTGAACTGGGTCCTGGCATTTGCTAAACTGAATCACTTATGTAAGCTGAATGCTGGCTCTTTGTGTCAGAAAAGCACAGAGCAACCTTCGATTTGTCAATGGCACCTGCACTAGTACAGTGTCAGAGGAAAATTGCTACACGCTCCTCTTAACTGGGTGCTATCCTCTGAACCAACTTCATGATAAACGTGGTATTGTGTTTGTTTACATAACACTTGCACAGTCCAAACGGCCTGGATGACGGTTATTGCACATCCTCCAGTAAATATAAAAAACTCAATTACATGAGACTGTATACCTGAACTTCTGCTATTAAGTTCACAACCCCTCTACCATTACCACCCAATAATAACAACAAAGTCATTCTAAGCCCAACAATGATTCTTTTTTAAAAACGTACTTCCTGGCGAGACAGTGCAGTCCTACGGTTTGTTGTTCCTTACTGAGCTATCCAGCTACTTGTTACACCCTTCATCAGAATCAAACACTAAACTGTACCGCTGTCCAGCCCTACAGCGGCATAGAGGTTTAGTATAAAATATGGCATCTTTTACAGTAAGCTAAAAGAGGAACATGAAAACTCACACACTGAACCTACTGTATTCAATTCCTCATGGTCAAGCTGCATTTGGTATTCAGATGTGCATGTCTTCAAGAGCACAGTCCAAATCTGTTTTGAACTGCCTGATTGTACAAATGCAGAACTTTTAGAAGTCATTATATGATGACCCATGATTGGTGGCATAAAAAAACAGAGAAAGAACAGGAAAACAGCTGTGTGTGTGTGTGTGTGTGTGTGTGTTTTGGATGCTTTAGTCAGGAACCAAGAATGCTGCTGACGTCCTAAAAGTCCACTTTTCCACCATTAGCATGGCAGCATGAAACACGTAGTGTAGTTCTCAATCACAGAGCATGAGGTATTATTTTTAAACCAGTAGCATTCATCCATCGTCAATATTTTGTCTTGTAATAACCATATGAGTACACAAAGATATTACGGTTCTTCCTGAGATAGCTGCCTTCCCACCATGAGAGGCAATTTTACCGATGTGATCTCTGAAAAGGGATTCTCTGGGTCCCCTCCCTGATTTGGTACAATAAACTAAGACTAAAAATGCTCTAAAAGCCTAAAATGTGTCCCTGAGTTTCCCATAAAGTAAAGACAAGCAGAGGCTTCAGGGATCCACACACTATGCAAACAAAATTCCAATATATTCCAGCGTCTTGTGAGTGCCCCAAATGTTCTGGGTGATTTGATGCTCCACTCCGTAACCCAACAGTCCAATGGCTTTTTCCATGGTCAGCTATTGATCCCAAAAAATAACCAGTGGGCTGTATGCTGTGGGGATGTGAATTACTTCGCTTGATTGTCCTACGGCATACAGTAATGTCTCAATTCACACAGTGAAGGTTGGAACTATGTTCGGTTTAGGGTGGGCACCGCACTACCAAACGTAGTTCCGTGCCTATAAATCAAAACTAAACTAAGCTAAAAATCCAAACCATACACAACTGAATTAAGAGTGAGGTAGGTCGTGTAACATCCAATAGATTAGCATAAAAAATAAAAAGACAATAAAAACAACTTCACGATGCAGACAGGGGAAACGCTGTTATAACAGAGTATGCAGGCCAGAAATACTGCACTCCTTAAGACCACCAAATATTCTTCATATATTCCCTCTGTATTTTTGGTCAGAAAGGAGGATACATCTGTCTGAAGTATTTCCAGGTGCCATTTAAGCTGTTCTGCAGCATTCCAACTCAAAATGGTGTTTAGCAGTGTGAATGGACGGGGCAATGAGGTTACACAAGCCATAAACTTTGGAAACATTAGTCCAGCAGCATAGAATTCAAGATCAAACTTTGGCTTATTCTGCAGTTGTAACTTCTCGGTCTCTCTTCTGTCCAAATACACATGGCGACCCGATGTTAGGTGTTAAAGAAAGTGATTGCATGGCAACACAGTGAGGCCTGCCCAGTCAAGAACATCTCCTCTTTTTCAGACTGATTTGAATTGTTTATGAAAAAAAAAAAACATTTATGTCAAATATTTACTGTAGGACCAGAGGTAAATGTATTATTCTTATAATAAACAACTGAGGACTGTGACATGAGGTATGAGAAAAACAGAAAATAATATTATTTAAAAAATTCAATAAAATCCTTCAAGTTATGTTATGAACACCTGTCAGTTAATTGTGAACCTGAATGTCCTGATTGTATTTAGCGTTTTCCTGAGCACAGTGTATGTGTGTGTGTGCGTGCGAGTGTGTGCGTGTGTGTGCGTGAGTGAAATATGTCTCGGCATGAGCAGGTAGCTAAGGCTGACAGTAGGAAAATGAGGTACTGGCTGTGCTAGACAACCATTTGAGGTGTGTTGTTGTCATGCGGAGACTGGAATGATGTGGTTATCCAGGCTATGGTGAGCCACTGGTGGAGGGTTCAGCTGGGTTTGGGCCCTTAGAAGAGGATGAGGCAGAGGAAGATGGGCTATGACCAGGAAAGTTGAAGGCTGCATTGGAGGTTGTAGAGGAAACATTTGCTGCAGAAGACACAGTTGCAGGTACAGATTTCTGAGCAAACAGAGTTCCTAAAACATAAAGAGGATATATTAGACAAGACCCAGAAGTAGGGGTGTAATGTTACATGTGTTTATTTCGTATGAAAGTGTAGCTATGTATTCAAAGCGACTTACAACTGATATAAGCTCAAACTACACAATTTTTAAAAAATGTTAAAATTGAGGGTTATTTTTTACCCTGTGGATAAAAGTCCTTTTGGGACATACAGTGCATCCGGAAAGTATTCACAGCGCTTCACTATTTCCACATTTTGTTACGTTACAGTATTATTTCAATAAATTAATTTCTTTCCTCAAAATTTTACACAAAATACCCCATTATGACCATGTGAAAAAAGTTTTTTTGAGAGTTCTGAAAATTTATTAAAA
>JAUZSU010189364.1:0-12151 GCA_034780255.1 Parotocinclus maculicauda
CGACAAGTTCGCGCGTTGCTCCCATTCGGAGAGCAACCTTGGCGTGCCAACTTTATACTTTCGGTTTTGTTTTGTTAAGAGTCTCTAAGCTCCGCCCTTAGACCCCCTTTTGGTTGTTTCTTATTATTTCCCCATTCTTATTATACATCGTGGGGTTCACCTATCCCGCATACTGGGTCCTAAATTAAAATACTACCTGCTATCGTAACATACTCAAAAGATTTTTTTATTTTTTTTAAAATCAGTCTTTCTATGGTAGTTGAGCTAGCGCACATGATCGTGCAGAGTGCCCCATGTGAACGGGTGGTACCTGTGGACTATGCTAACAACAAGTACAACCAGTGAGCAGGGCATGCAGGAAACTGATCAGGTAAATAATAGTGCAAGAACGTTTACATGATGCTTGTAAACATTGTTATGTAGAATTTTACAAATTACGTTTGAACTGTAGTTTTGTTCATGAGTTTGATAATCTTATTTATTTTACCAGTTTAGGTTTTAAAAGTACTGTGTGAAAACTGATATATGCACATACAAATGCAAGCAGGGGCTCAGACACAGCACCAAGCTAAATAATAAACCACCATGTAAAGAAGGTGAACCACTTTCTGGTCAGAGAATGTAAAGTTTTCCAGTTTTCCTTCATGATGCTTTATAACCTTATAGTAGGAATATCCAAACAAAGGTCTGTAATTTATAGGCATAAAGAGGTGCTTGAAAGCTGCTAATCCTTTAGAATGTTTCATTTTTCTGCATACATATGACCTAAAACATCATTTTTTTTCACAAAGATTAAATGTGCATTTAAACACAAAAGAAAAAATATTACAATAGTTTTTTTATTTATTATAAATTAGGCAATATTACATTACTGTATCTGTGCATGGCAAAAGTATGTCAGGATTAGCAATGAATCTGAAGGAGAAATGCAGTCAGCTGTTTTAGGACACTGAAATAACAGTGAATGTGAATGGGTGCATTAAAAATCAGGAATTTATCACAGTCTGACCTTAAAAATACAAACCAAAGTGTATTGTGGGTGAACTTCAAAAATAGTTGTTTATGCCTATTAGCTGAAAAAATACTTTGGACCAATACACAGTCAAACACAAACTTGTGTACAAACAGAGGAATATAAAGACTAGTGTTAATCATACCAACAAAGATCACTGCAAGACCAAGACGTGTAATTAACGATGGAACTAATACACCAAGGAGGGTAACTTCTTAGAAACTAATGGCATCTTATAAATTCACTAGTATTAGTGTTCATCCACCTACAGGAAAACACTGAACATTGGCATGGTAAAGTTGCCCGGTAGAAAGCCCCTGCTGTCCAAAAAGAACATTACTGAGCATCATGTGGCAACTGCCCTTAATTCAGTGGAAATTTGGAAGAAGTTCATGTGAGGAAACCCACCAAACTCCCAGACTTTAACTGTTCTGTTCAGATGAATGGTATAAAATTCATCCAGTTATGCAGGATTGACCAATATTTACTGGAAATGTTCAGTTGCATGTTTTGTTTAGAAAGGGGACACCATAGAAGCTGAAAGCAAAGTTTAACAAACTACCTCTCCGATATATGGCAAATTCTGTATGTATCTGTATGCCAAAATGGAGACAGAAAGGTCACATGACTTAGTAACCTTAATAAATGCAGTCTAAGGGCAAATCAGTGGTGATGATTGTATTTTTTCATACCCCTTTGTTCAGAGGGTATCCTGTCTTAGGTTCCTCTTTAGTGACCACACTCAAAATGTCACACTCAAAACCAGGAATGAGGACTGGGGTGGATGTAAGTGCCAGTGTGTTTTTATTGATAAAACAAGAATTGGTGAAATAGTGAACATGAGATACTGTAGTAATGAGCAAATGCACAAGGAGGCAAGAAAGGGATCAGGAAGAGAGGAGACTGACACTAATGCAGAAAAATACAGATACAGACGGGCATAATATGTTCATATTAGTAACTGATTAAATATATGTTATAAATGTATGCATTTCCTGTAAGATCAGTGATTTTGTGAGAAGTCATCGTTCTTAGACATGTAATGCTGATTTCTCCAGACGAGGGCAGCACAAATCTGTATTGAACCTTAGGTTAACCATCTGGTGACTTTCAAGTTAAAAAGCTAAAGCGTATGTAACAATTTGTAAGAATATAAACTAAGTGAGGAACGTGTCCAAACATCTCATCACGTTTAAAGGTAGGAAGAGATCCAGGTCTTGAGAAGTAGTGTGCTGAATTAGAGCACTTTGGGTGAGGCAGCAAAGCGTAAACAATCATCATCATTAAGAAAGAGCAGCTGGTTCACAGGACAGCTTAGCTGGGTATAATCTTCTTCCGCTCTGCTTTGCATCTTTTCTAAATTCAAGGAGATCCAACACCATTTCCTGCTGAAGTATTTGTCATTGTTTTTCACAAAGCTCTCTATACCTGGGGGTGAGCCTTTTTAATATATACTAAGATATACACAGATTGGACAAAACTTTATGACCATCCACATCAAATAATAATTAAAACTGATTATTGTGTATGACTGTGCATGTCGGGGTCTTTGATGTATTAGATCATCACCCGACCGGATCATCATGTGACCTGAGCGACACTGACAAAGGACCAAATCACTTTCGTCCATGGTTGGTGCTCCTTGTCAGGAGAAGTGAGTACCTACTGAGAAGGGCCTGAGGACTATGAACTATGAATCAGTGGGTCTTGGACTTCCAGTGCCCATCCTGTCTATGCTTTTGCCAGTCTGTACTAGCCACTACAACAAATGTAATAGTTCAGGATATGGACCTTTGAGTCGGGACAAATTGAATTCTAGAGCGATTTTTTCATGAGCATTACAAAAAGCAGCTGTACAACTATCTTGGACCAAAGCCCCAATTGAATAAGCATGTTGCTAGAGATGTTAGGAAAACCTAAATCTGATGAGGAAGGAACAGCAATCTTGGACTGCATAGATTTTAAATGTAAGAAAAAAATTAAATTACATAATAATAGATTTATAATAATATGTCAAGCATTAAGAAGCTAAATGAAACATTTGCATATAGATTATACATTTACTTATACACCACCACATCACTATCACTGCAGTGCTGAGAATGATCTACCCAAATAGTACCTGATCTGTGGTGGTCCTGTGGGGAACCTGGCCATTAAATAATAGAGTAAATTGTATGCAGATAAAAAGATGGATTGCAAATAAGGAAAGAGAAAGGAAAATGCAAATGAAGTGTAGAAACAATATAGTGTATCTAATAAAATGATATAATTAAAGAAAACTTAATGCATAAAATTCAATATTATAAAATATAGACTAAATTAAAGACAAAAAGATTGTTATGTATAGTATAATAAACTAGAGAATATAAATTATAAAAAATATAACAATAGCATAAATAATAATTTAAATAATTCATATTATAGAACATAATCTGTTTCTTATCTCTTGGCCTTATTTAGTCTAGTAGGCAAAGGTTAAAAGATCTCCTGGTCTGTGATCACATGGACAGTTGGATATACCTTCGCTGTTTCCCTGGGAAAGAATGTGGATTCACATGGATGTTAACTTGGCATGTGCTTCTTAATCATTGTTGTTAAATAAGCGGTCATAATGTTTTATCTTACCTGTGTGTATTTCCAAGATATTGGTGTTCCATTCTTAAATACTTTTCAAATACCCAAATGTGTTTAAAAATATACCCACATATCCTCAAAGGATTTACAAGCATGCAAAACAGAAAGATAAGGTTGTGAACTGTGATAAGTTCCCCAACAGGCATGGAACATCCTATCACTCAACTTCCAAGTAGTTTCAAAATAAAATCACAGAACGCCACAGAATAGTTTATTGTGTGTGTTTTAAACTGTGCATTACACACTTCTCACAAAAAGTAGGGGATATTTTATTCTGGCTATTTCATTTTAAAATATCCCCTAACTTTTGTGAAGAGTATAGTAAATTTGCTTAGTAATTATTGATCTGTTTATTATTTATGTCTAGGACATTCGCAAAGTAGTATTTCGGAGTTTCTTGCTTACGTTATGGGTATTTTAAACTACACAATTCTATTGCCCTCAGCTACTAACACACTGTTAACATAGGAATGAACCACAATACAGTTAAAGTGCATCTGCGTCTCTCTCATTGTCGTTCTCTCTTGTGCCCCATCCTTTTCTTTTCCTATGACATTCCTCTGTTCCTATGTCATTTAAACATGAGGTGAAGATTACAGACCTGGGCTTTCTTTGTGGTGTAAAAGGATTCAGAAAGGTTCACACAGATGATTTCTGTGAGTGTGAACACATTGTAGGATGTCAAGGTGAAACGATACCTAGTTTCAATCAGTCCATAGCTTTGTAAATATGACTGAACAGATGCTAAATAATAATATTGGTTTTTAATAGTTAATTTATTGCCAGGCAGATTTCACTTATGTCTTATTTAGTTAGTTCTAATTA
The DNA here is from genome assembly GCA_034780255.1 of Parotocinclus maculicauda. NCBI lineage: Eukaryota > Metazoa > Chordata > Actinopteri > Siluriformes > Loricariidae > Parotocinclus > Parotocinclus maculicauda. Next base: position 4,475 of record JAUZSU010189364.1, read on the forward strand.
TCCAGTTGTTGTCTTGTCTTTTGTAGAATGTACAGGGCGTTAATGAAGAGTTTAAGCTACACAGCTACAATCCATACACAAATTATCTGATAATGATGAGTCACATTACATTAACATTAAATACATTAAACGTTTGTTATAGTGGTAGATTTTCCTAATCAAATAAATTCTTGAGAGAAGTAGGATTTCATATGTGGCATTTCCCCAATTGCTTTAGTGCATTGTTTGTACTGTATAGCCTGACAGAATACTAATGACACTAATGGAAGCATATGCAATGTACAGGTAGAATGCAGCAAGTTTTTATGATGTTGAGGCAAAGTTCAAGCATGTATATAAATCTTTCTGTAAGATACCATTCATGTAATTCCATCTCAGAAGTGCCATTATTAATCTTAATAATCAAAACTAGACATAGAAACAATTAGTCATTGACCCCACTTTTGTCTAGCAGTGTAAAAAGTATGTATTTTAAGCTAACAATTTGAGCTGTATTGTGGCTGATTGATGGACTGTGGTGATGCAACAGTTTAAGTCTTGGACTACTAAGGCGAAGGTTGAGGGTTCTAGTCCCACCTCTTGGAAACTTCCACTGATGGTCGCAAAATATAAAATAGTATCACTCATGCTGTAAATACTCTGTGAAGTATTAAAATCATTTTTATGTATTTGCAAATAAATGTATTATTCTACATGTATTCTTTGATATGATATGTATGTATGTAATTAACAAAAAAATATTTAATAACAATAAACTATTACCCATGATTTTGGATTGCAATGACCATTCTAAGCATTTCACATTATATTTCTCATTCCAGGTTATCTAAGCAGCTTCTGTGTGTAGATATTAGATACTTGGCACATGCACTTTACCTCGTGGTTAATATTTTTGTCTGCAACATCCTTCCATACATAAAGTAAATATTGAAAAATTTAAAATTATCCTCCAACAACATGGGTTTTGCATTACTTCTACCTTTTCCTCCTTCTGCATTAAATAATATCACTCACACTTAGCACTTCACTGTGCAAAAAAAAAAAAAAAAACGTTTATCATGTCCAGAAGTGGCATTAACTTATTTTGTCTCTGAGGCACCTGGAATGGACCATCACACAGTGGAAATGTGAACTGTAGACTAAGCAGTATTCCAGATCTTTTTAGAAGAAATGGGCACAATGTATTCTGGACCAAAGAAAGAAAAGGACCATCCAGACTGTTATGAGCAGTCCAAAAGCCAGTGTCTGTCATTTTATGGGGCTGTGTCAGTGCCCTTGTCAAAGGTTATTTTACACTTATGTGATGTCAACATTAACAGGAAAAATGAGATTGAGATTTTAGAACAACATATGCTGCCTTCAAGATGACATCATTTTATAGGCCGTCCATGCATTTTTCACAAGGGAATCCAAAAGAAGCCAAATCAGAAAAAGTTGGAGCAATTATGTAAATTCCTTCAAATCTTTTTTTAAACATTTAAAAATATTCTCACGCATTTGTTGAAAAATGAGATCCTCTGCCCACCTTTATTCCTCAAAGCTACTTTTTGTGGAGACTGCATTACTAGCAATAAATCGCCCCATCTCAACTTTTGCCTGAAATGTAGCAATGTATGTACTGTATATTAACAAATTAATTGAAGCTGACCAGACAAAAAGTGAAAAATCTTGGGCTCATAATGTCTGAAATGAAATAAAATCAAAGTAAACATAGAAACACTGTGTCTTTTTTATTAGCATTATAGATACTGTTCAGACTTGTTTCTGATTTGGGGTTGTATCATGATCTTTAGTCAGAATTATTCTGCAGACACAGACATCCAGGAACAACTAGTGTATAGTAGTGCTGCAAGCTGGCTGTAACACTATAATGCCCTAAGATACCTCACATGGCTTATCAGATTCCTATTCTCATGCTAAGAGCAAGTATTGTTTGTGTGTATGTCTGTGTGTGCATAGTGGTGCTGGTGTAGACTCTTTGATGTCTGGCCAAAGTAGCAGGTACCTTCATGTTGTGTTTGGGTTTTGTGCTTGCCCTCCTCCACTCAGCAATACAAAGTCATTGTGCCAGCTCTGTCCTCTCTCTCTTTGAAGCTCAGTGCATCTGAAAGGAGACAATGTGTCACAATAGACCTTGGTAGTGTGTGCTAAAGCACCATGTATGCTAAAATAGTTGGTCAGCTGAAGTATATTTCTTTGTGGAGATTCCACGTAGGAATTGAAGCTTCTTTCAAAGAACCTAGCAAACTCACAGACTAGCAGCAGTTTTACAAATATACTGCTCAGAAAAATTAGGGGATATTTTAAAATGCTATATCCCATAATTAAATATCCCTTGTTTTTGTGAGCGGTGTATATAAACCCAGAGCCCTAATTAAGCAATCTTAGGAGGACAGTGGCCGAAACCTTGGGAGGATCAAAAATTAAAAAGAGACCCAGCTTCTGTGGGCTACCTGGATGTTATAAGTAGGAATGAATGTCTGTCTGAGATTAAACATGGAGAAAGCATCTCTCAAAGAACATTACAAACTCACTAATTTGCTCAGACTAGCAGTAGGAAATGGTTTGTCATATACAAAATAAGCCATATTTACTGTTAAACTCAATCATGCAATGCAGGACGTTGGTGAACATGGCATACAACTTTAAAATACAGGGGAAACTGGACTACAGATTAGTGGATTTAACTAAAAAGCTCTTACATATCAACAGGGGGGTAGGGGAGTTGGTAGAATTTCTTTGGTTTTGGGTACTGAACTGAAAAGGCAAATGCAGACAGCAGGCCTATAGTGAGGGTCTTAAAGGTCTTCAAAAACCTACAAAAATAATGGAAAGATTTTATTTTCTTTTTAATGATAATTAACGACACATTGCCTAAACACATGTAGACATGGGAGAAGTCCACACAGACAGTAACCAGAACTGACTCGGGTGCTGATTCATCTTAGTGCTTTATTTAATTCAATTCTTAGTAAAAAAATATTTAAAACAATTTCATATACACTAGCCCACCATTGTGAGCAAAGTTTGGATCATGGTGGTGCCTTCTTGCCAGGTTGGGTGTAAAATGCAGACATGATCGTCTGAGGGCGGGAAGGCCCTCAGAGACAATGAAGAATGGAGAGATAAAATATAGGGGGGAAAATCTGTCTTTTTATTGTTCTCAGGTAAGTGATAGTACAGAGGCAGTGTTTTTCGCACCTCTGCATTACTGAGTTGGAGAAAAAGGTGTTGAGAGGCATCCGGAGATGACATCATTGGTGCGTGAAGAATATGACAGATGCAGCAGGTGTTGTGCACAAACACAGACTAGTTATGTTTTGCTTTGCTATCTTTCAATCTTTCTACACCTCAAAGTTCAAGAATGATTCCAGACAGTTTCTTTTCACTTTGTGCAGTGACTGAATTGTATTATAAGTCATATTAACATGCTAACTAGATTACAAATTTGTCAAGAATTATTCTGGCGAACAAGCAGTGCTTAGTCAAGTAACTTGATACAATGGTGGTGCTTTAACTAACATGTCTGAATGCAAATGTTTCCTAGCACGGGTGGGCTATAACAGCTGACCAAAATGAGTGCCATTGCTGTCTAAGGAAAACAAAAAGACTGGAGAAAAATGGAACATTGAGCAGTGTAAAACATTATCTGATCAGATGAATCCAGATTTCTGTAGCATTAATTGATTAACCCCTGTCAGGTGTCAACAGCTGATGCCAGTGGTGGTGCAGTAATAATGTTGCAAATGGCACACCCTCTGATAGTTGTGGATGGAAGATGAGACTTTAGGGCTTACCAACTTTGTGGGTGTCCAAGTTCATCCCTTCATGACAGTTGTTTCCCTATGGCAGAAGCACATTTTCAGCAGGACAATGCAATATGCCAAGGGTTGTATAGTCTGGGTTGTATAGGACTGGTTCTGGTAACATGATGATTGCCATTGCTTCCCTGGCCCTCACAGTCTAGATGTGTCTTTACTAAAGTGGCCATTCAGTGTGCAACTATATAAATTATGTAAATATACTTGAATTTAGTCAGAGCCTGTTGGGGCATCATTATTGAACATTTACTACACCCATCTGTTTCACCAATTATTAAAAGTGAAATGAATGTAATATGTATTAATTGACACATATTAACTGATCCTTACCTGCATGCATGTGGTTAGCAACCTGCAGTGATGTACTATATATTCTTTTATATGTAAAACCCACAAGGACCTCCAGCAGCTTTTTCTTCTGGCCCTGAGCCTTTAATTGCACTGTATGTTACACGGTCTATGGAGCCCTTGTTATCTCTGCAGATCTGAATTTCAGACCTGCCTGCTCACGTCTCATCAGCCAAACCTGTAGTGTAGTGTTGTGTGTGTGCGTGTGCGTGTGTGTGTGTGTGTGTAAACGTGTGTGATAGAGCTGTGCAATAGACACAATACAGCTGTCCTACTGCGTAATCGGAACTTGATCAAGACATCACACTGTCACACAGACATTCCACAAGCCTCAGGACCTGGATGATTTCTGATCCAATTGACGTAGTAAATTGTAGTTGAAGATGTCTTGACGGCAGTATGCATTGCTATAAAATGGAATATAAAACAGAAGTGTAAATTACCTTTGCCAAGGCACAACCCCATACCATGATATATTCTGGCTTTTGGACTTGTGGCTGATAACAGTCTGGATGGTTCTTTTTGTCTTTGGTCTGGAGTACACAGCATCCTTTTATTTAAAACAGATCTGGAATACTGACTCATCAGATCACAATACACATTTACACTTTTGGTGGTCCATCAAAGCTGCTTCAGGACATGGTTAACATGAAGATTCTTTTTTACACAGTAAAGTTTGTGAATGTAACTATGTATTGTAGTGCTTGACAATGTTTTGCCAAAGTAATCCCTTGCTCATGTGGATATATCAGCTATTGTTAAATAGTGGTTCTTGGTGCAGTGCTGTCTGAGGGATTGGAGATAACGGGTGTTCAGCTTAAGCTTGGCCTTTATGCACTGAAATTAATCCAGATTTCTTGAATAGAGATTATGCACTATAGAGGAAGTAATATGTAAATACATTTTCATTGTAGTTATTTTTTCATGCATTTGTTGACAAACTGGTGATCCTCTAGCCAGCTACGTATGTTCCCCAAAGACTCTTTCATGAACACTGCTTTTGAACCAAATCATGATTACATTTGGCTGTTGACCTGTAAAAAAACACACCATGTTTATTACCAAATCACATAAATATCTAGTTTTTAGGGGTTTTCTTTACCTCAGGACATTAATTGCTTCAGTCTGAGCTTTTCTATGAATGTGTTGCAGGCCTGAAATGCAGGAATGTATGTTTTTTTTAACAAATGAAACAGAGATGACCAGAAAAAACATGACATATTTTGTGTTTTTACCCTCTGCAATGAATTAAAAGTATAGGAACATTTAAGACACACTGCATTTTCTTAATTAGCATATTCATTATTGTCCCATTTTTTCAAATGGATAGAAAGGTCTGATGTTTCTTACCTCATGGGGCCTTATTTTAAATAAAAGCTGTCTTAGCATTAGGTTAGGTTAGGTATAGTATTAATCAGCCACAGCCAATGGAAATATGTAAAAAGACAGACTTTGAGAAATGTGTGTATTTTACATCTTTGGTATTTGGATGTCTTTCATATAGCAATGTGATTTACTAGAAGAGCCTGAGCCGAGTATAATTGGTTATGCGTCTCCTAGACAACCGGCCTCACATTCTCAACCCATGAAAGAGCTCATTGGTAAGCAGGAAGTCACTTTGTCCTGAGACCCAGTGAACTAAAGTAATGAACTGACATGGCCACTCATGAGGAAAAAGGGCAAGCATCCCCTTTTCTCTCTCCGAGCCCTTTGAGTTCACCTGAATTTCTTTTAAGCAGATATGAGAGAGCTATACACTGCTTCCTCCATGCTTCCCCTCACAACAATAGGTCACTTCTCTTCTTCACCCCTTGTGGAATGGTTTGTTGTTTATCAACAAATGAAGGAATTGAATTAACAGACTGACACCAGACTTCCGAAGTGTAGCAAATAGCCAACCGCTTACAACACTCTGCTTTGAAAACAGAGGTCACAGGTCAACGTGTCAGGCAAGCTGATGTACAGCAGCATTAAGTTTAGTATAAACTACATGCCTTCTTAAAAAAACACAGATAGTGCCCACAACAGTACTGCTTACTAATAATCAACATAATTTGCCATTTAACGACAGAGAACCTGATCACAGCATACCATTATTTCACAAAAATAAAATGCGTGAGACAGATTGAAACGTGGATATAAATTATATTACAACCAATTAAATTAAACCTACAATTAAATTACAAAAATGTGGGACAGTATGGAAAATGTAATTAAAAAAATGTGCAGTGCTTTTTACGTTTACTTTTATTTCATTGCACACAGTATGAAATATTTCAGGTTTTGTATGGTCAATTTCATTTAATTTATTAATAATCATCACCAGCAACCCATTTCAGTGTTTCGACATTTAGGTCTAGTAATGAGTTAAAAACGAAATAATTATGTGATCTGTTAACAAGTGATTATAATCATGATTTGGTACAAAAGCAGTATCCACACTTTAAGGAGAAAAGCTGCGCAGAGGAACGCAAGCAACTATTGCATGATAGAATTGAAAAAAATACTGGATGGGTATGCATATTTTAGTTCTAACTTTATCTGATTGACCTTTTTTCCTCTGTCTTGTTGAAACCAGCATATGTTTCTCCAAAATCTCAATGTACTTTTCTACACTAATGCTGCCATCACACAAGTGTAAATTGCCTTTGGCATGGGCACTAACACAATCCCATAAAATGACAGATCCTGGCTTTTGGACTTGTTCATTATAACAGTCTGGATCTTTTTGTCTTTGCACACCACATCCATTTTTTTCAAAAATTACTTTGAATACTAACTCTGACCACAATACACCTTTCCACTGTGTGATGGTCCATCTTAGATGGCTCCAAGCTTAGCGAGCCTGACACTATTTTAGGACATTAGGTTTGTTTTTTGTACAGTGACATTTTAAGTGCCATTTGTGATTCGTTGAACTTTTTTGTGAACTCCATATTGTAGTGCTAAACAAAGGCTTGTCAAAGTAATACCTCGCCCATGTGGTTATATCAGCTATTGATTAATGACGGTTTTTGATGCAGTGTTGTCTGAGGGGGCAGATATCATGGGTCTTCAGTTTAGGTCTTTAGTTTGTGCGTTTGCCTCTGCAGTCTCCTGGAAATTCCTCCAATTTCCTTGAATAATTGAATAATATTATGTACTGCAAAGGGAGAAATATGCAATTCCCTTCCAATTTTACTTTGAAGAACATTTTCTTCAAATATTTAAATAAGTTTCTCATGCATTTATTGACAAACTGGAGATCTTCTGCCCATCTTTGCTCCTCAGAGACCTTTTGTGGATACTGTTTTTCTAACAAATCATAAATATAATCACTTGTTGTCAGTTGTTGTGATCATAGTTTGAAATCACATCATTATTTAGTATATTCAACTTTTTTTTTTATACTATAAGAAATTGGGGCAGCACGGTGGCTCGGTGGGTAGCATCGCTGCCTCACAATAAGAAGGTCCCGGGTTCAATCCCAGGGTGGAGAGACCTGGGTCCTTTCTGTGTGGAGTCTGCA
>JAUZSU010189374.1:0-12151 GCA_034780255.1 Parotocinclus maculicauda
TTTAGATATACAGTGCCACAGAACACGGCTCACACACACACACACACACACACACACACACACACACACACACACACTAAAAAGAACACTAAAAAAATACTATCCCTGTAAATTAAAATCACGGTGATAAAAAAGTCCATTTTATCCTGGATTGCTGAGCAGAACTACAGGCCACACCCCGAACTGCATTTCCCATAATGCCTCAGAGTCAGAGCCAGTTTCTTTTAGTTTTGTAGTAATTTGCAAATATATGAAAGTGTTTATTTGTTCTTCATTCCTAATCCGTAGTAAAGTAACATTTTAGTGTTAAATCGCTCTATCTATTTAGTGTTTACTCTAGAAACGCCCTGATGGCCTTGGTTTTATCACAAGATGCTAACAGCCTGGCACCAGTGATGCCAGGGAAGCCTAAACATTTAGTTTACCAGAGGTCGGGGCATCCTGGAGGAAGCTAAGAGCTCAGATTTGAATCCTCAGATTTATACTTTGCTGCGAATCACTGAATCATTTGACTCAGAATTTTTGTTTTAATCAAAAACTGGTGTTGGGAATCATTTAAGGCCAGTGTTTTCGTCTGAACGTCTGCACTCATTTTAGCACTAGTGCATCAGGCGTCAGATCCAGTCTGATCGTGATACAAAAAACCTAATGAGATTGATTTAAAGTGTAACATTCCTGCTTTAAATGTGTGATAGAAGTACTTAAAATATAAGGTTAAGATCTGAATAACAAAACCAAATTCGCTAAACTAGAAAACTAGATTTGTCGCCACCTTGTGGAGAAAAAAACAACTTACACAATAATCTCAGTCAGAGTGTAATGACTTTTGTGTACGACAGATGGCGACATTTTCTTTAATCGTGAGTGCAAATCAAAATAGAACAATCACAAAGTGCACTACCTAGGGTGCATTGTCCTATTTATATGATTTTATTTGTATATTTAATGCAAAGGGCCACAAAGGAATATTTTCTGTTGTTTTAGAGTACAAATGATTTAGTGATTCTGTTTTTATTGCTTAGTAACACTCCAAAAAAATATAATACATAATATAATGTATTAATGATTTATTAATAGATGCATAAATGATTCATTTATTCATACATACTCTTATTTATTTATACTTATGTCATTTTTCGTTCTCCATAGGGCATGAAATAACCTAATAATGATCTTATTTAATGCAATTCATGTGCAGTAGGTGTTGATTTCATTCAACTCTTATTTATTAAATAAAAGTGCCATCTTGTGGACAACAGGTGTATTACATGGGCAATACAATAACGCTTTCAGCTGCCACGGTAACTCATCCACTAGGTGGAGCCATTTTTAATCACATGATTAGCTTTTCGTATTGATCATATATTTATGTAGATATTTTATTTACTGATCCATAAAGCAATAGATTTTTGTAAACAGAAAAATAAATAATAGACAAGTGGCAATGTGTGTGTGTGTGTGTGTGTGTAAGGCACACAAATAAAAAAACAGCCAGCATATGATGATAATTGGCACATTTCTTTATTTTTGAAAACAGACATTGAAACTTTTTTAAATTCTTTTTTTTTCCACGATTTCAAACCTTTTAGATTCAAACTCGACATTGCACTCACGTGAACATAGGAAAAAAAGGCAGATTCATTAATTTTTTTTTATTCTTTTGTTCGATTTTCTCTTTCAGCTCAGGAAACGTTTCCAATCAATTTCATCAAACCGTCATTAACAACACCGAGGACATCGAGAAAGAAGCCACAACGTTTTTGGTGACCTGTGACCACGAGGAGGTTTGTTTTTTTTTTTTTCTCTTCCCTCTCAGGAGGAAAATTCCCATGCAAATGAGTCGAATGGATTCAAGCTATCCATGGAACGCTGGCCAAAACAACGCATCAGCAGAAAACACTGAAAGGGAATCATATAATACTCGTCCCTTATAACTAGCGGTGCGCTAACGACTACGCTAAATGGAAAAAAGGCGAATGAGAGGAGCTGTGGATGCAGACCGGGATCAAACGGCTTATTTAAGAGTATGAAATTCCTGTCCTTTGGTGGTGTGGATGACCGTTGAAGCAGCAACGCTCTTGCACGTTTGCTGCCAGCTTGAGCCGCAGAAGTTGCGTAAGGAAATCCCCCTCCTCCCCCTCCCCGAGATGTAAGAAAATCATTGCCACGAGAAAGAAAATATATAGGACCGAACGAATTAAAACCATCTCCACTATCAGAGGCCGAAGAGCAACCATTTAAATATCTGTTATCGTTTCAGAGGAGGCTCCGTCTGGGCTTCTTAAGCGCTCTCGGCCTGGTCCTCGTCCTTGGAGGCCTCTGAGACGGCGCCCTCTGCTGGCACGGAGACTTCTGCAGCATCTGCAAACGCGGGAAGCGAAATATTTAGAGAAAGGCAGGAGAACATTTTAAACGAGTAGAATTCATCCTGTTATATGTTATCGAAATGAGGGATTTAGTGCTGGAATTATTTTTAAATGATCACTGTGTATTAAAGACAGCTTTTTTAATTTACTGTTTTCAATAACGGTCCTGCTTGCAATAAATCGGCAAAGATTACAGAATTTTTATCTTGTAAAAAAACCCACTCAAACGTTCAGAACATCTGATTTCACAAGGATAATGTGCTTTCTGTATTTAATCTCTAAATATGAGGCGGATAGGCTACAATACAAACACACAGAGCAGTATATTTCACTAAAAATGTGTAAAAAAGGTGAAAAGGCTCTAGATTAGCAGCGTGTAAGGCTGGAGTCAGTACTGCTGGATTAAAAAAAAGCTTAAATACGGGCAAAAAAGAATGTGCAAACTAGTTATTGGAGTATTCCTGAGTCACTGAGTTCAGTTCTGCTGCTTACGGAACCCATTTTTGCACTGCATTTCCCCCCAAAAATCTCCTGCTACAATGAAATCATTCCTATTGGAGCAAAAATTGCACTTAAAGTGTTAGGACACCCTTAAAAGCGTCAATAATGAAGGAATCGCCGATGCATTCACCAAACAGAAAAGGTGTTTTGTTACAGGTCTGTTATTGTGTAATGGAAGCATGCAGTAAACAGGACTCTTTAGTCTGTAGAAATGTTGTGTAGAGACCACAGCGTGTTTTGTGGTCTGTGCACTTTAGCTTTACTCGATCAGATGCATCGGTCTGGGTCTGTGTCTAAAGCAGGTCAGCGCTGCCGGCACAAACCCAAAGATAAAAAGAGAAGAAATCAATCTGCTAATTCTGTTAGACCCTGTTTCTTCCTGTTTTCCTTCCAGAGGTCACAGACGTACAAAATGTACAAGTCAAGCCTTACTCGTCTTCAAATCATCATCTCTAAAGAAGAGCCCGATAATTATTAAGTCTTTAAAATAATCTTATAGGAATGAAAATCATGCCTTGTTAGTTATTGTATGATTTCACATAATTATTATTATTATTTTATTAATTCAATGCTATGATTACATGTGCTGGTCCAGACTCCATGCATATACACACACACACACACACACACACACACACACACACACACACGCTAAAACTTAAAGGTGAGCCCTTTGAAGAGGCAGGTGACGGATCTGTAGGATAATTATCGTTTAAATAATTCATTTCCGAGATCTGAATATATTAACGTATGCATAATGCATATAATCATTCCTTCATCTTAAGTAATGGCTTTTCCTGGGCAGGGTGCAGAAGCTATTCGAGGAACTCTGTTAAAACAGGATGGGGTGACAGTCCAGACAGTGCATCTTAGAAGAACCATGTTTTCTATCTGAACGGTTCTACCTTGAGAACGTCTGGCACTGTGTCTGTGCTGGACTAAAAACGCCGACCATCTTCAGCCTAACCTTTACCAAATCAGCTCCCAGCTTCGAGAATCTCACCCTGTTTGTCTTGCGTTTGGTTCACTCCGGCGTCACAATCGGCTGTCTCGCTAGCAGCAGCAGGCACGTCGGCTTGTTTGGCTTCCGCCTTCTTCTCCTCCTCCTTTTCCTCCACCTTCTTCTCCCCTTCTACATTCTCGGAGGACTTCTCCGCCTTCGTTAGGGAGGTCTCCGCTTCCTTCGGCTCCTCATTCACGTCTTGTTTTGGATCACACGGGGAAGGAGCAGGAGCTTCAGGCTTGCTTTCCTCGGCCATTGGAGAGTTGACAGGACTTTTTGCCTTTTCCTCCTCCTTGGTGGCTTCGCCCTGCTTCTCCGCAGTCGGAGACGTGGCCTTCTCCTCCTTCTCCTTTTTGTCTACCCCATTCTCTTCGGGCTTCGCCTCAGCCGCCGCTGGACTGTCTTCCTCCTTGTCATCGTCCTTCATTTTTTTCCTGATTATGTGTCCGCGGAAGCTGGCCTGGATTTTGGTGGCTGCCTTGTGAGCTTTGTCTTCCGGCTTGGTGCCATCCTGTTTGATCTCCTGATCGGCCTCTTCGGTCTTCTCCACCTGAAGAAGGGTAACAGCACTGAATTAGATGAAAGACGTTTTGAAACTCCTCAATGGTCTTACCGTTTCAAGCACAAAACAGCAAAGGATGCAGTTAGAGGCAGAAACTGGAGAATGATCCACGTTCACTGGTGCTTCTGAGAGTCGGATTGCTAACGCAGTACCTCATACACTACATACCTCGTAATGCATTAACGTATATTCATAAACTGACCTGAATATTACAAAAAAAATCCTTTTTAATCTGTTGCACACCACTACTTACTAAAGTCTAACATATTGGCTTGATTTGGCAAGAAGAACCGAGACTCAAAAACCCGTCTACAACCCGTTACACAACGTAGCAACCTGTATGTACTGGTACCAGAAACCACGTTGGTCTTTAGGTCCTGGGAAACCATAAGTCTAGACCTTGTGCACCAGGGATGCTCACTGAACCAAGCATTGGTTCCTGATGCAGAATCTCTCTGGTTTGTTCCTCAGCTCTAATGAACAGTCAGTGTGAATCTGCTGGGCTGTTTAATGCTCATCAGGGCTGGGCTTGGTCTGCAGTCGACCATGGGTGACCCCACATGACATCACACCTAACATGTGAAGAAAGGAATGGCTGGACAAAAGATATAACACCATTGGCATGACTGGTACGGCCATAATGCTTTAGACCAGCCAGCAGCGTCCAGTATATGTATTTAAATCTGTAATCCTGATTTTGAAGAATTGGGTCAGGACTTTGTTGGTCATTTCTGACTAAAGCTCTAAAGTAGTTGTCTCTAAGTGGTGATAAAAGCGTTGGACGCCTTCTTAATATACACAGGGCATCAAGGCACCAGGATCAAAGCCTCCTGGGAAGATCAAGCCTGAAGTCTGAAGTCTGAAGTCTGAAGTCAGCGCTGACACATTTCGACACCGAGCCTAAACGGAATCCGATCACAAGACTGAAGTTAATGGAAGCAGATCCTCGATGGATGCTTCACGTATGTCTGAAATCTTATTAGCCCGTCCTATTAGCTTCCTTTACACAAGACCGGACAGATGAGGTCTGGGTGCTGCGATTAATGTGCAAATAAGATGCCCTGTCCTCGTGTTACGCTCTTGCATGGCTGCTTGCCCAATACATCCCGGGCTCTATCGACCACTGGCATGCAGCACCCCTCAGACCTGACCACAATCCATCGCCTGCTTAACAGGTTTCAGCTGATTGATTACTCAAATAATGTAACTTTAGCAAAACGTCCTCAAGTGGGAAGTGGGAAAAGACCAAGATAAGATCTTTTTGGAAAGTCTAAAAGCAGTTGTCTTCAAATCATTCAAAATCTGATTCCAGAGATCTTTAGGATCTAAAAAGACCTTCCAAAGCAAGCCCACCTATTTCTAATCTATGTCCAAGTCACATCCTTCTTAACACCGATGCCAGCAGAGCAGAGAAGTTCCTCAGTTCCTAGCATTCACACCTCTCCTTCTGTCCTTCTCTCCCGCCTGCCAGGAACCACAGAGAGGCCAAATGGTATCTGAGGAACCAATCCACAATCTGTACAGACTGGAAATCCATACAAAGTAAGAAAGTAACTTGGTCGAATGATCTATTGCTGTTTCGTCGGCTGCGCATTTGCCAAGTGAAAGGGGGAGATGGCTGTTAATTTTTAAAACGTCATAATTCATGGGTTTACTGCTGGCCAGAAGCCCAAGCTAATAAGATTTGATTTGCAGTCTGAGGAAGAATAAAAGTCTGGAGCAATAAGCAAAGCTTAAAAGAGTGACTTTACACGGACAGGACAGTTCAAAAGAGAAGGTTTAGAGACCAGCACAAACAGAAGAGAAGGTCCAGAACAAACAGCCAGAAGTGAAGGAGCTTCTAGTTCAGCTTTGTGGAAATATAGATGTAGATGTTTACCTTCGTTACACGAATGTTGAATTCCTCGTCCCATCGTATGTCTGTTATTTTACTACTCACGTGTCTCCAATGAAGAAATTAATAAAAGGTAACTGAAAACACATAAATCAAAAATAATGATGAAAAAAACATATTTTCTGGGAAATTACAAAAATAAAGGATGGTTATCAGGTGGGTAAAAGGGTTTAAATGACAAAAAAATACATTACATATACACAAATAAATAGGACAGATAACAAAACAAGTGCTTTATCTCCAGTAATTAGTCGGTGGCCTCATGGAGGACGTTTAAGCACGTCTGAACTCAGTCCACCTTTCGCTGGATTTCTTTATCTCCATGTGCTACAGAATGCAGACTCAGGTCTTGAAATAATTCCAAATACCCAGGATGCCCTTTTGTTTATTGACTATTTTACTGCTAATGGGCTTCAGAAGGCACGTTCGTGACCGGACATTTGCATCCCGTAAAGGCAGCGAGAAGATAAACGAGCTCACTGTTTTCCTCATGTTGGAGGAACGCCACTGGTCTCACGTATTGAGTATTTTAATTCAATAGCCGATCGATCTAAGGTTTCATCTCATTTGAATTCTCTCCTGGGCATTGTCCTGTTAAACCCCATTAAACTATTTATGCTCTTATATGTAGCTCTTCAATCATTTGGCTTTATTGATGGCAATTTAACCGATGTGTGTTTTACGATTGGCGATTTATAAGCATCGTTTGTTAAGGTGTGCTAAAAATAAACAAATATAAGCCGGTTCATGGACAGGTTGTTGGTTAAAACTGCTCTTTTTTCTTGAGAGACCAACTCCAATTTGATCTTTTCATGATTATTATCGTTATTTTTGAATCTTGGGGCTATGGTACGATATGACAGTATGACAAATAAATAAATGCATTTGAAAAACTTGCCCTAGTTCATAGTAGAAGCGACTGAACTTCCGCCCCTTTTGTGCCATGTTTTGAAATAAATAATTAACAGTTGCAGAAATGTGTCATGGTTAATTTGGACGCTTCAGACAAGGTGCCAGTCCACGTAGAGCAGACGGGAGAGCAAGTCGGACGTGAAGAACCATGCTGAGGAACCTGCAGGTGAGAACTGAGGTCTCTTCCGATGCACACTATGAACACTATCCAAAAATATTCTAGAACCAAAAACGTTGGATTGCAATTGCAAGCAAGTGTGGCCACTTTAAAAATGCAGGCTCTTTTTTGTTTGTTTGTTTGATTCCAGAGGTCATTTCTAAACGAACTCTCAGATACCCAACTTGATTTCCGTAATGGCAAATCGATGTGCGGTTGGAGCACGTGCAGGTGGTGAAATCTGTTGCTGAGCCCGTGTTAAAGCGTATTACACGCGCTGTTGCTGGGTCTCTCCGGTAATAGGTGATGTCTTGTAGCTGTTGTTGCAGAATGAGTCATGTCTCATGAGTCACTCATCATTATAGGGCCGAGATCACTCCAGAGCATGACATCATCTCCAGCCAAGCTCCAACTTCTCCTAACCTTTTGATCCGTGGCAGATTATCACAGAAAAAAGTCAGTGAGTGGACAAAGACCTGAAACAGCATTCCTACGGACGGTTCGGGCTGAACTCCAATTCAAAAGGAGATCAGGGCGTGGTCTTCGACTGTCCCGGGCAACCTGTATCGCCCCGGCCTAAAAGCTTACGCTAATATGATTCAGACATGAGTAACTTCTGCATGATATCATCTCCATTAGGCAGCTTCTCTGGCGTGATAGTAAAGAGGGCAGAGTGTAATCGGGTTAATATAATTACACTTACGGCTGCTCCGGAGCCATTTAAAGGAAACGCAGGAGTCTAGAGTAGGCCTTTCTGGATTGGTTACGTTTCATAACATGCATATTTAGCCAATATAAACGTGGACGAGCAGTGCAGGGGGACGTGCACATTTTAAATCGATGCTCCATTTTCCCTAATAGCCGCCCTGGCATCAAATCAATCTGCCGCTTGTTTGTTATCGAGACTGACAAACCCCCGAATCGCAGCCGCGCTGCTGCAAGATCACCCAATCAAAAATGATTGACGGCGGACGTACCGCGCGAGGCGACTTCATCACCGGCCAGTCATAGCTCACTCTGTAACTCACTCACGCATGACCTTGATTTCCCAGACTGCACCGAGTGACCCTAAATCAACAAGCGTTCATTTTGGATTCCGTGATATACGACGGGTTTTATAGCCATGCAACCATAAACAACTCGCTTACAGATTTGGTTACAGCTACAGTCTTGGGCAAAAGTTTTGGCGCTCCTGTTCAAAAGACCTTCGGCTGAGTTTATACCTTTGTATAATAACTTTGCAATATAATTTTTTTGCCTCTGCTCTTTTGCTCTTTTACCTCTTTGCATTCGGGAGTTGAATAATTGTTTGTAAACTTTTACGTGTCGTTCTAGAGGGTCACTGACGATCCTGAACTCTATGGTTCAGAAAATTTTCCGCTTGCACCACCTGATTTCACTACACACCCCCTAATTCTAGCGAAGGCCTTGTGGCAACAGGTCAGGAAGGTCAAAACTGGCTTTTTTTTATCACTGATCACAAACTCCAGCATCTCCTGGGGATCCCTGGAGGTTTTGAAGTCTGAAAAGTGTCTAGCTGGTCATTCTTCGTCCCTCATTCTCAAAATTTATACAACATTATATTATTCGAAAATCAAACCCTAACCCTATATCCATATTTTCTGAGGACTTGTCACTACACCACATAAGTTGCTGAGCATGTAGGCCAAAGGTTTTGCGTTTGGATTCAGTTGACCAAAATCGATCAGCATTGACGATTGAACGGATTGCAATTGGGACAATAATGGAATTAAAAGTATCAGTGACCCTATGATGATGATACACGACCTCCCAAAATGAAAGGTGTGATTCATCCAGGAAGCAATAAAATAGGGAAACAAAGCCTGACTGAATGAAAACTGATCCTTTAAACAGGATTTTACACCATCATGATCAGCGCGACCTGGAAATACTTAACGCACGCGTTATAATTGCGTAAAATCGAACTGTCCGGTGTATTAATAAGTGTTTTATGGCGCGTGGCGATGTGAACCACGCCCCGGCCCTGGTCTTTAAATGTCCCCCTCCCCCACACTTAAGGAACCATTAGGGATTTCAGGCCTGGGCTGGAGAGGACCAGCGGATAGACCTGATCCCAATTACTGGCCGGAGCGTGGAAAAAAATCACGCTCTTTAATATCACGCGTATGAATATTCAAGGCAGCCTTATTTAAAATGCAGGGAGAAGTGTCCCAGCATGCACACACTCACCTGCCTTTGATCCACGGTTCTAACACGCGGTGCGTTTTTGGGGGGTATCGATTGCAGGGTGGGTGCGCGTCTTTCTCTTCTGCGCGCGTTTAATTGTTTTATCGTCATGCAAGAATGTCTTTTTTTAAGGCTCAGGCTCGAGCTGCCACGCCCTCTCTCTCTCTCTCTCCCTTTCTTTCTTTCTTGTTCTGCTCCCTTTTTATTCGGCTGAAGTCGGAACCGAACCCGGTCAAAGGGTGCACGTTCAGCCTAATTCTCAGACCGGGAAGAGAGGATGCCTTTAGGATGCACCCGATAACCCCGGTGCTCCACTTGCTTGGTTCTCACCTGCGTGTGGTGCATTGTATGGGTTCTAAGCGCCGCGTGCATGCACAAGGTGTGGCCGCACTTTATAGAGAGGGGGAAAGCGTGCGGGTCTCGCCGAAGCACGCGCGAGACCCGCCCTTACAAGCCTGACAATGAAGGGGAAGCGTCGAACAGGTGCAAACGGCGCACAGCGTCTCCCAGAAACCCCATCATCTCCTGATCCGGTTCCCAGTCATGCACAAAAAGTGATGCATCTGTGGCGAGCTTGCAAAGCGACCTCAAGGCACCCCACCCCACCCTTTTTCCTCTCCGCTACAGATCAACTTCTCGTGCACCCCGAAACGCAATGACACCTCTTTCAAACTGCCTAATCGCAGCCTCATGGTGCTGTGCAAATGATCAAAGGGCGGCTCCTTACGAATGATCTTTAGTCTATAATCAGAAACTAATACCCCTGATGACATTAAGGCGTGTCGGTGGTTCAAAGCTCAGCTGAAACGCTACTGGAATAACATTTAGGCTAGTATGAAACATAACACAGACATAACGTTTTATAAGAACATTAACCTACAGCAAATGATGGATCTTAAAAGTATTTACCGGCTTTGTTCTTCTTATACAGCACAGCATGCTTGTGATATCCTTTCTTCTTTCTTCCTTCCTTTTTTTTGGCTTTTCTCACACGCCCTCGCACGCTGTCGCTCTCTCTCTCTTGCTCTCTCTCTCTCGCTCTCTCTCTTACACACACTCACACGGGCTGTATCAACAGCTGAGGAGGCTGATGCTTTTAGTCATTACAGTCAGGCCCTAGTGCTCACACACACTCCGGCTGGTCTCTCGCTCTAAAGCAACAATGAGCACTGATGCACCCTCTAAAGCCCTCCTCTCTCGCCCACCCTCTCTCTCTCTCTCTCTCTCTCACACACACACACACACACACATCCCTCACAGCCCCCCCTCTCACTGATGAACCCACCCATTGTGCAGGCGGTAACCCCACCCTTTCCTGGAGCTCCCATGAATGACTGAACATCTCCAATCTGTCCAATTCTCTATACACATTTCTGCCATCACCAGGGCCTGGGCGGTGGCCCACATGGGCCTCGTCGTCGGTATACAACGCAATACTCTCTAGTGCTTTCCCGAGCTCTGTTCACATGGTAACGGGGCCGAGCCGATGACCGTGCCAAAGCCCCAGGGTGTAAGATCATTTCAGGCACCTTACACACACACACATGCTTTAGGCCAAAAACTAGCATTCACCCCCCTACCTGCCAGATTCACAATAATTATATAGACTACAGGATTTTCCAATAATGCATCCTAACATAGAAGCCCTCTCTTCATGGAAGGCCACAGTGGCTTTATAGATGGGTTCTATAGCTTAATCCACAGTTTATAAAGTAGGCAAATACACACCAAATCCCGAAACACACCTACTGTAGTTGCACCGTTTCTGTTATTATTTCTCTGTTGGACACTTTATGCACTACATAAAGTGTAGTCATTATTTTCCTAAATGGTCCACGATGGGGAATTTCACACTGAACCCTGTGCAGCAGCTGGACTGTATTCGTAATGGCTCCAAAATCCCCATCCACACCTCGTTGAGTTAGAATTTACTCTTGAACGGGTGAATATTGGATTAATTAGTCATAAATTGACGCCTCATGTACAACATGTCTGTCTGTAAGAGCATTAATTAACAGTCTGGTACATAGGGGTACAGAGATCCAGCCCAAATTCATTTCTCTTCTGGGTGTACAGTATGGGGTTCTTATATTATACCACACACGTACACAAGAACTTACAACTAATGCAATCTCAAAAGGAAAAACCAAAACAGTTGTGGGTTAAGAGGCTTGCTGAAGGGCTCAACATTGGTGGCACACAGATCTGATCTCCCTGGACCTTTTGGTCAAGAGACAAATATCTTATCTGCTGTATCTATAGCTCAGTATATGAGGTAGCATTCCTAATTCCGTAAGTCAAATGGATATATGTTTAAATCAAGGCTCAAGACTTATTTGTTTAGTAAAGCATTTGGTCTGTAGTTCTGGGTCCAGTTTTAGTCCTTCATATGTTAAAGGCAACAAAGATCATGTCTAATTCATTTCCTCTTTTTCGAGGTTCTCGCTCCAACGGTGGCCCTGCTGTGGGGGATGATATCAGATGGACCGATAAGCCATGCCGAAGATGCTCCCTCTCCCATCCCTACATAGACTTTATACATTTAAAT
>JAUZSU010189385.1:0-12151 GCA_034780255.1 Parotocinclus maculicauda
GAGCAAGGCCCTTAACCCACAATTGCTTGGATTGTAAGATTGTATAAGTTGTAAGTCGCTCTGGATAAGGGCGTCTGGTAAATGCCGTAAATGTAAATATTAGACTCTCCAGGTTGTAAAGGTGAGTGGCTGTGCTGTCAATGAATCGCTGGCCTCTCACGTGAACACTGTGTTAAGTAATTCAGGAAAACTCTCTTTGTTCTTTTATGGCGTGTTGGAGGAAAAAAAAAAAAAAAGTCCAAACACAAGGTGAATGCTAACGACCCCCAATTAGCATGCTGTAATTTACATTTTGTGCTAATGAGAACCTAGCAGCTGCAGGCTGTAATTTCAGCACGGCATCAGGGTCAAACCGCGTTTTTAACGGCTTTGTATTAATATTCCTATACTTACGGGCTAGCTGGCACACACACACACACACACACACACACACACACGCGCACACGTGCGCGCTACACGGCAACACATTGTGGTCCGTTACAATATTAAACGTAAGTTTAAATATGAGGAACGAAGCCATGGCTCTTCGCTCATTAATCTTGTATTGGATCTGTACATTTCCAGATTGGGCCTAAGCCAGCTTTCTCATGTGTACAGGACAGAAACAGAATGGCTTTAGCTTTCAGTAGCTCCTGCTACCTTATCATACCTGACTCCGCCTTATTTGTGATGCTGAGTAATCCAGCAGGTACTTTCACACAATAAACGAGCGGCGCAGGAGGTGAGTAATGACAGCGTGTCGGAACCAAAAGCCAGAAAGCTAATGCTAAGTGGCTGTCGGTGGTTTATGGTCTGTGAATCGATCACGTCGTACGCGGCGCGCTTTAATCCACGCTGGGTTTCAGAGCAGAGGGAAATACTGTTGATTTGCACCGGGGGTAAGAGGTGTAGCTACAGGACGGAGAAGGACAACAAACACAGCGGTACCTCGCTTCATGTCCACCTCGGAACTCGTCAAATTTGGTCCTGGATGCACTCTGACTGGAATAATTAGTCTCGGTTCTCTCAGCCGTGTTTTATCGTGTTTTTCTTTATTTCCATATCAACAGCATTGTATTCTTAGTGCTAATAAATTCACATGGGTCCTAAAAACGCTATTTATAAAATCCAGCCAAAATGAGGAACCAGGTACGGAATTATATTGGCTTTCAGGCTGACCTGAGTTCACCAATAGAGGAAGTGTTTTGCTTTTACTTTTCCATTTCAATCCACGATTCACTACATTCCATGAGATTTTTCAGCACTTTTTTTTTTTTAATAAAATAAGCTTTATTATGAATGATTTTGGGTAACTGTAGGTTAATATAAGTGTTAATAAACCGGTGTAGATTATATTAAACTCATTAGTTTATGATCCATTTAACTTCAGAACATTTCTCCATCATAAATCAGAAGCTCCTGTATAATATAACCATTAATGTATAGAATAACTCATACAGGGGGGATTTACTGGGGATCTGGAACCCCTTCATACAATTTACATTATTTGTTAGGGTTCACATTTGCTCGGTTCTTGTCGAAAAAGCCTTCTGTAATAAATTAACGACGAGAATGCAGCTGTACAGCGTACTTAATTATGATTAATTATTGCTTTTTTATAGTGTTATCTAAGGTAATGCAACTTTTGGAAGTAAATGACGTCCGTTTCGATCTTCTCACCTGAATATAAAGAACAGCATCCATTCTGTACATTTATATTATAAACTGTGAAAACCTCATAATAATATCATTTGTATCTGCCCTCAAACAAAAACGGCCCATAATTATATGACATGAGGAAAGCCTGAAAATGCAAAGTCAGACTGTTTAAATAAACTGGGTTTAATGTTCGGATCCTGCACGAGAAAAGCAGGAATTTGTTTTCCCCTGTTAGCCAATCAGTGCAGATTTTTTTATATTAATAATACATAAATAATGTAGAGAAACGACTGATCAATTCTGTTTGAATGGACGGTTTATATTCAATAACAATAGAGAATATAAGTTCAGTCCACCTCAGCCCGAGACCGAGACATGACCGAGTCCGTCCAGTGTCACAGAAAGTGGCATGGACCTCAAGTGTTGCCTACCTGTCATTTATTTTCTCGTTTTATCCCACATTATATTGGTCAGGTCTTTTGGGGAGTTTGGGGTGCATCACTTTTGGATCGGAAGGGACCCTGGTCACCACCCTGGTGGGTTAAACAGCCGCTGTGCCACCTGAGCACCACAGAAGAGTACCATTTATTTATTTAAGACTGCTTGTCTTGGTCAGGGTCACGTAATTTTAAATTAACCTACACCTGCACCTGCGTGCCCTGCCCAGAGTTCAAGCCCAGGTCCTGAGGTCCAACCCAGTAGCAAGCTCTGACCTCTAAGAAACTTTTCTGCTAACATCTCAAGCTCAGTGTTCTGGAGAAATCTTCCTTTCATCTAAAGGAAAAGGGAAATGAGACACCCCCAAAGAGCCAATGCAGACAGTTTCGAACCCTACCATGTTTACTTTGCTGATTAGATTAAACTAGATTAAACAGAGCCGGCGGTGCAGGGAGGATGGAACAGAAGGTAAGAGATGAATAAGCAGATTTACGGAGGTGGTGGAACGAAAAGAGAATAGGAGACAGACGGAGAGGAAGTGGCTAAGACGGAAAGAGTGAGAGAGCGATCGAGGGAAGCCTGATTTCCACCCGAACTGCATGGCTCAGCAGCATTTCCACCTGCAGACGCTTGGCAGGGATTCATTACACACTGCTATCTGTGTGTTACCCCAGAACATATTCGAGCACTATAGGAATCGTTTTTTTTAATCACCTTGACAGTCCAGTCTATCAGTTACAGTTTCAGCACCACTGGGTACAGCTTTTCACCCAATCCCTCTCTTCTCTTCACTTGTGAAACGTTTGATTGATGTCCATTGTTCTGAGGCCTTTTCCCATTTACCGTTTTAGCCGTTAAAGCATAGCCATCCTAGCCTGGCAAGCCTTTACCTCTCCAGTCTAGTGGCTTCTGACCTCTAGTAAATGGTCTATATGCCCAGTTCTGCCAAAGCAGTCTACCCGTAGGCTTTTTGTAGCATGGCAGATGCCAGGATATGGCATGTTATTGACAGTAGGGGTGTAACAATGTGTCGACGGCCATCGTAGACACTCATGTTTTGTTTATTACTCCATATAGTGCAATTGCATTTGTGTACAGCAGAGGGCGGATATGCATTCAAAAATCCTGCTTATTTCTCTTAATGGCTTGCTGAATAAAAGGAACGTTTTCGCTCTGTTATTTAACATGTGCTGGAGCCGCCATGGACCATTTTGTTTACAATTGAATCCTCTATTTCTAGTCCATCCGTCCATCTATTATCTTTCCCTTGTCCGGGGTTCAGGTTGTGGGGGCAGCAACCTAAGCAGAAAGGCCCAGACCGGCCTCTCCCCAGCCACCTCCACAAGCTCTACTGCTTTCAAAATTCAAGGTGTTCCCAGACCACCTGGGTGATGTAATCCCTCCAGCATGTCCTGGGTCTTTCCCGTGGGAGGCCTCCCTAGGGAGGCTCTCAGGAGGCATCCTTACCAGATGCCCTAACCAACTCTGAGTCTCTCCCGGATGACCGAACTTCTTACCCTGTCTCTAAGGGAGAGTCCAGACACCCTGCGGAGAAAAGCCAATTTCGAACGCTTGTATTCGTGAGCATTCATTCGGGCATTACCCAAGTTCATGACCATAGCTGAGGGTAGGACATGTGTCCAGATTTGTAAACGTCAAGTGTCATAGCAAAGTGTCTGAATCCTTACGTCCTGATGTTTAAAAAGTTTTTTGCTTTCTCATTATGGGCTATTAAGTGCAGATTAATGGGGTAAAATGTGACTTTAAAATTTTTTTAGCCAAGGCCTTAATATAACATCAACTTACAGAAGTACCCTGTATTCTCGTCAGTGGATCATTCCTTATGCAGGCATAAATACGGCTCTAAGCGTCCCTTGCTGCCCACACTGTCTGCCCCTAATTTGATGATAGTTTAAATCCATTACGCTGCAGGATGTTGCCTTGGAAGCTGTTCGTCCTGCAGGAGTCCTACAACATGATTCACTTTTCACTGATTCACTAGTTCTATGTTTTAGGCTTTATAGAGTGTCTGCATGAGGGAAATGTCTATTATACCACAGTTAGTTCTGCGACCTTACAATCTGATTGGCTGAGAGACGTACTAAGAGTATCAGTATTGATCCTTCCAATGAGCCCAGGTTTATCACCCCTACAAACCAGGATTTTTAATTTAAGCTCTAAGTTTGAGATAAACAAAGTGAAGACAGTAAATCAGACCTCCTGGACTCTTAACGAAGTCACGGCTCAACTGAAGAGGAACGACACAGAAAATCAGTTTTTGTCCCATCTACAGAAATGAAGTGACTGATCTTCTAGCTGGTTTTGATTTTAGGGATCAGTCAGACAAGTTATGGGAGAGTTATACAGCATCAGCAGCTTCGTCTCTTCCATCAGCTCCTTATTTTCTTTCTGATTTTCTCCAACACGTCGTTTGCCGGTGTTTAAACTCGACGTCTTTCATTAAAGAGCTTCATTCATGGATCTGTTAAGTCCGGATCTTATTTAACCCGACCGAGCTGCTCATGATCTACAAACTTCGACTTTAACAATTCTGACTCGTACAAGATTCACATTAAGAGCTTCAGATCATCTTATTTAGAACCACTAATCTAATGTAAAAAATAACAGGATCCTGTATTTTGGTTCTAACCCCGGGATCTCACTCTGATTTTGTTCTGTTGATTAAAACAGTGGATCTTAATAACATCCTGCTTTACAAATCAGACCCGTTTTATTTGCTGAATGTAAATAAGTGATCTTTTTAATGGATTAAAACGTATCGATGCATTTGTGTTTATTGTATAATAAGCAGTTAATGGGAAATTTGTGTTTGTCTCGACTATTATGACTGAGGGCACAAGTTGGCTTACACCTGTACCAATATCTAAAGTATTATTATTATTTTATTATGATTTATTTACACTGCTCAAAAAATGAGAGGATATTTCAAAATGCACATGAAGAGGATCCCTTCCTACAAAGATCTGCTGGATAATCTGATCCTGTCCATGCCCCATCACTGTCAGTGTATTTTGGAACTCTTGGGTGACCATACACCCTACTGAACACAATGTGGGGGCACTCTGGTCCAGTTTGACCTGCTTCTGTTGAATTTACCACCATGAATATATCACTTACTACTCAATCCCCATAATAGAGTTTAAATCTCATTTACATAATCAAACAACTTCCTCTGACATTTCATTTGCTTTTCTGATGATTTTGTTTAAACAAAGAAAATTAAACACTTCTTTTTTTAATCACGTCATACTCATTTTAAAATATCCCCTCATTTTTGCGAGCAGCGTATTACGTAGACGAGGCTACAGTCTGACGCGTGACGTTGTGATTTGGGTGCATAACGAGTGGACTAAGATCCTCTAACCATATCAGCATAGATTTGTTTAACGAGACTAAAAAGATGCCGAGAGGGACTGAGAGTGCCAAAAGGAAGTCCTGTCTAAAAACTGAAAAAAAAGGTAAAGAGACCCTCCCGAATTGAGCCACAGGACACACAGAGGACGGGACGACAGTCAGGACGTCCAAATCTTTCCTTATTCAGGACCCACTCTCATTTGAAAACGTTTTTGTCCCTCCGGCTGTTCTGGGAGATGCAATCTTTCACGTCTCTTACTTCTGATCCACTTCTGCTCACTGCCGTCCTCAAAACACTGACACACACAGACACACACACACACTCGTAACACTCATATACACACACAGTCCACACAATCTACCAAGTAAATCGAGTGACATTTGCAGGATATGCTGCTTTTAGTCGTCGTCGAAATGTCAAGCGAGGTGTGAGGTGTGTGTGGGTGCTAAACCGTGGGACTAATGCAAGATTAACACATTTAAAGGCTCTCTCACACTCCTAACCCCAGCTTCCTGAGCTCAGATTTGCACAAGCTCTCTCATGGTTCAAGGCCAGTTTCTGCTAAAAGCTTTACGCGCTGCAGCTAAACCTTACGGACGACACGGGACTATCCGTTCCACCCAGACTAGCATGCTTTAGTCCGGAAACAGAGCAGTCATAAAGATTTGCCCGGTTCTCACACACCTGACAGAGCTTCAGACGGTGCAGCAGATGCTGTTATCCGTCTTTCTCGACACGTTTCTCGACGGTTCAGCTTGGACCTGAACTTGTTTTTTTTAACGCTTTTTAAAAGCTTGAAAGCTCAGTAACGGAAACAAACGAGCTAAACAAAAGGGACGGCAGTTTCGGCAACTTCACCAGGGCTGCACAATAACGGCCAAAATGGTTATCGGTTATAAATAAAGGCACAGTCTGCCATAAATACGGAGTCGACTCGAGAGTTTACATTTGCGGCATTTAGCAGACGCCCTCATCCAGAGCGACTTACAACTTATACAATCTTACAATTTAAGCAATCGTGGGTAACTGTAGCAGAGCTGGAATTTAAACCCTGGAACATCGGGTGGATTTAGTTGAATGTGTGTTGAAAAGGATTTACAAAAATCTGTTTTTATTTATGTTTTACATAACGTCCCAACTTCATTAAGTTATATATATATATTGGGTGTGAATGTCACTTTTCGTGATCCCTTAAACAGGACGTAGCTGTGATAAGGGATAAGTCTTTATATCCAGAATGACATCACAATAATGGTGTGTGATGCTCTGGGATATGATCTGCTGGGGATCCCTGGGTCCGGGAGGTCATGTGGGCATTAATTTGACCCGTGGAAAATAAATAATGACATTTACTGATGTTTAATTTTAGTATGTTTTGTTGTTCACATTTTACTGAGTAAAAAACAAGAAAGTAAATAAAAAAAGAGCCCTGGAGACGAGTCCAATGAACGATGGGCGGGAAAACTAACTGGCACTAAAATCTTAAGAAAGATGGAAACAGGGAGTCAGATAAGAGCGGTGCTAATATTTTAGTTCTCTTTATATCCTCTAATATTTTGGCTGATCAGTGTAAGACACCCTGATATTACAAGAAAATAAATAAATGAATGATCGGACGTCGGATTTTATTCGCCCTCTAGTTTTTGGTCGTTTTAAAAACAGTTTTGAAAGCTCTGACAGGATTATCCAGGTGTGTGTGTGTGTGTGTGTGTGTGTGTGTGTGTGAGAGCTGGGCAAACACCAAACCCCATACAGCACAAGCTCTCTGTGTCAGGATTTGCTATTCCCGTTCCTTCCATAGCAATCCCACACAGAAACAAACAGGAATGAGGATGAGAAACCTGTCCAACCGAAACGCTGTTTCTGTTACCCCGGGCTACAGGTGTCAAACAATCCAGAGCTCAGAGCGTTGGTTCCTCACAGAGAAGACGCAACATCAGACCGGCACATGAGACGGCGTGAGACAGACGGTACGTACTGGTGAATGGCTTGGAGGAATTTCCTCTGGTGCTTCCTGACTCTGGCATGGTCCATCTTCCTCACCAGCTTGGTGTTTTTATAGATGAGCCAGGTCTCCCTGAGAACATTTGCAGCCGTGTTCTTCACCTGCAGTAGGAAATCACAGTGTTAGCAGAAGTGGAAACTGCATGCCATCAACTAAAACTATTCTGCGGTCACAAAAAAGGAGTCAAGGTTTATCAACAAGGACAATTGAAAGGAATTTTGATATTTCTCCCTCTACAGGTCATAATAAAGTCCAGCACTACCCACTTGGCTTGGAGGCATCTAAGATGGACCACCACTATGGAAATGGGAATTGTGCTCGGACGAATTAGGATTACAGATCTTTTTTGGCCCAAAGAAGTGTTCCACTGTCCATCGTTACTCCTCAAAGCCTTTCCTGGATGCTGCCTTTGGTACCAAATCACATAATTCATTCATTCATTATCTTCCGCTTAATCTGTTATGAAATGTGGTTTAGGACCCAAAGATGCGGGAATGAAGGAAACCCACAATGTATAATAAGAGTGGGGAAATAACTAAAAAGGCAAAGCAAAAGGCTCTCCAAACTACAAAAACAAAAAGGGGGAAAATTCAGGCAGCTGTGATGCGTCCCAAATGGGAAAGGCACCCACAGCTGACGCGAACGCAAATGGGCTGCAATCGGCACTGGAACGCCAGAGGGCGAATGTGCAGTGAGCACGAGAAGGCGCCGATTGGGGAAGCTTCCCAAATCGAGTACCGTGGAGGCGCTCCGGAACGCCAGAGGGCGAGTGTGAGCTCGAGTGTGCAAGGCACGCGAAGAAGCCGGAACGGGGCGCGTCTCAAATCAAGTCGCGCAGCCGACCGGAGTGAGGCTCTGTTACCAGCCGACGTGGGACGAGGAAGAGAAACCCTGATTCTGTCCCTGAACCTTAGGGGTTTCCCCCATACGTGTCCGTCGCCGCTATAAACCCCGAGACATTACCGACTGAACGTAAATAATCGCTTGCGTAGCTTTTAACGAAGTCGCGTAGCGAGCAGAAGACCGAGCATATCACGTGTGTGACGATGGACCGTACGTTCTTTGACGACGTAACATTGAACAACGCTGAAGGTCGTACTTTTATAGTAGACCCCCCAGGTGTTTGATATCACGTTATAAATTAGACACCGGATATAACCCGAGCACCGGGGCGTCTGGGCGTAAGGGAAGGAACGACCCTAGACAGGGCGCCAATTCAAGGGGCACACACACAGTCATGCACACAGTCTCACACTAAGGGCCAATTTAGAGACACCAATTAACACGCATGTCTTTGGACTGTGGAAGGAAACTGGAGTACCTGGAGTAAACCCACGCAGACACGGGAAGGAAATGCAGACTCCACACAGAGAGGACACAGGCTGCTCCACCCTGGGATTGAACCCAGGACCTTCTCGGTACTACCCACCGAGCCCCCATGCTGCCCCAAATCACATCATGATTTAGTTTTGTTTTCACCTCATTACTAGACCTAAATTGCCCCCGACCCAACTTTTCTCGGAATGTGTTGCAGGCCTAAAATGCAGGAATGGATGTTCATTAGCACATTACATAAAGTTGACCAGAAAAAACATGTCCCAACTTTTTCGGATTTGGAGTAACGTGTAATTTGGATTAATGTGGAGTAACGTATAATTAAACCAGAGCCATCACTCCCCATCACATTATTGTGTGTTTGTGCATTAAACAGCTCGGCTTTGCATCACTTACTCTTTTTGTTAGCTGCGTGTCCATCATAAAGTTATGTACATGTTTTTCAGCTTTGGTTAATTCCAGTTTTTTTGCCACCACGGCCACCACCAAAGCAGTGCATCCGGCTCCCTAAGCGGAAGAAACAACAAAAAGGAATTTGATTTCCCATAAACGCACAAATGCGGTCGCTTTGTTTAAGTGAAACAAAACAGAGTACTTACCATGATCCCGGTGAGGAGACACACCCCTTTTCCACAGTACGTGTGAGGGACCATATCCCCGTATCCAATAGTTAGAAAAGTGATTGAGATCAACCACATGGCTCCTAGGAAGTTGCTGGTTACATCCTGGTTATCGTGGTACCTGCAGCACGAGCACGGGGCGACATACATCACGTAGCATTAGTCAGTGTGCTATGGTCATGAAATCTGCAGACGTTTTAGTGCTTTTATTGAGCTTACTGGTGCATCTGGTGAGACGTTTGTCCTAGTTTTTTAGATCCACTACATATATCAGATCCTCAGACATCATTTATAAGGCGCTTCAAGGAACAAAGCCATGGGGTGACAGGCAGACGACCTACATAGAGTTCTTCTGCTGCATGGCTTTTCATACTTTCAGTACTATAGCATTTCTCGAAGGTTCAGCCTGGCACGATTACCTGTTGTAGTGCCCAGTGAGCGACTCCCATACCCGATAACCCAGAATAATCAGAAC
Source organism: Parotocinclus maculicauda (assembly GCA_034780255.1). Taxonomy (NCBI): domain Eukaryota; kingdom Metazoa; phylum Chordata; class Actinopteri; order Siluriformes; family Loricariidae; genus Parotocinclus; species Parotocinclus maculicauda. The sequence goes on from JAUZSU010189385.1 coordinate 9,888, forward strand.
CACAACCACCCCTGTTCGAATACCTAATACGGTGTGTTTCCTTAAGTCCTTTAAGTGCTGTAAGTTGTGATATGGAGCCTCAGATGCTCGATCGTGTTAAGATCTGGGGAATTTGGAGGCCAGGACAGGTCATGTTTCTCAAACCAGCCTGGCAGACAGGATTCCTTATCCTTCTAAAAGATGCCACTGCCGTTAGGAAATGTAGATGAGCATCGTTTAACAGCCATCTGATCAACGTCCGTTTGCTTAACAATTATACAATAAATTATAATTACTTAATTCATTCATCCATTATCTTTCGCTTAATCCACAGGTGGTCGCAAGCCAGCCGGTGCCCACCCAGCAAATCTGGGCGCAAAAGCAGGAACAACGCTAGACGGGATGCCAATCTATCGTAGGGCACACACACAGTCTATCTAAGGGTCACTTTAGAGATACCAATTAACCTAAAACGTATGTCTTTGGACTGTGGGAGGAAATTGGAGTACCCGGAGTAAACCCACGCAGACACGGGGAGGAAATGCAAACGCCACATAGAGAGAACCCAGGTCGCTCCACCCTGGGATTGAACCCGGGACCCTCTTGCTGTGAGGCAGCGGTGCTACCCACCAATGCTGTGGATTCACAAGCCGGTATTCCTGTCACGGTTGCACCTCATTAAGCGACTTTAGCCTTTTTTTTTAAAAAAGGTCGGGATTGTTTTTAAAGTGTTTGTGCTCCCTGATCATGTTCTGCTCTTCAGTATCCCTGTATCCCAATATACCTTAAAGTTAAAAGGTGGAAAATACATTATTTTATTAACTGAAGTCGTAACTCACATTGTACTAGATCACCTATTTGGAGCCAGTTTAGTTCACTTGGGCTTGTTTTTTCTTATAGTGGGATCTGGCAACCCTGATGTTCTAACTCGGTTGATGTGTTTAGAGACTCTTTTGTGTATGTTGTGTATGTGTGGATGAGTTTCCTCTACTTTTGTACCAAGCTGTAAATGGTGTTTGTAGGTGTGTGTACAGTACCTGTCCTATTGTATGTAGTACTTCATTGTTTGTCCCCTGACTACCTGTATATTCTCACTAACGTATAACTATATTCATCTGGCATAACATCCACGTGAATGGCAGGACTTGATTTCCCAGCAGAACATTCTCCCTGTGCCAGCTTGCCTTCTTCTCATAGTGAGTAAATGACACATAACACACAGCCGGAAGTCAAATTACAGGCATTAAAGATCTGCTGCTAATGTCTCAGTGCCACAGGACACCCTGAAGAGTCCATGCCTTGATGGGTCAGAGCCGTTTTGGTTTCAGGACCTAGACAATATTAGGCAGATGGTTTTAATGTTACAGCTAATCGGTTCAGAAACGATTGTGCGTCTGGCAGAGTTTTCTCTCTGTAGGATTGGCTTTAATCGTCTTAATCAGCTAATTACCGGAGCCTTCGTCAGATGAGACAGGTGGATATGAAAAACACAAACGTCTGCAGCGTAGGAAGTCTCCACGAGCGAGACTGAGATCAACCGCATTAATAAATACGGTGGACCCTATGATGCATAACATTTATACTGACTACCCTCACCGGACACTTTATTAGGTACACCGTGCTGGTACTGGCTTCAGAACTGCCATCTATATTTTACAACAGGAGTTTGGTCCCAAATTTCCTCTGTTAGATTGAAATCTGATGGCTGTGGATCGGTAGAGTTACAGCAACCTCATTGTCATGTTTATAAACCAGTTTGAGATGATCTGAGATTTTATGGCGCCATCAGAAGATAATGCATAAACGGGTGCTCATAAAGGGGTGCACATGGTCAGCAATAATACTCAGGTGGGCCTTGGGGTTTAAACAATGCTCAGTTGGCATTAAGGGGTACACCATTACACCCCCAGCAGCCTGAACTGCTGATACAAGGTAGGATGGACGGGATGAAGAAAAGAAAGAAATAAGGAATTAAGAAAGAAGGGGCAAGAACAAAAGAGTGAACTGAGGTTGCCAAACATTAAAGAAAGACTGCCTGACATATTAAAATAAATAAAGGAAATAAGAAAGAAAGACTCAAAAGAAAAATAATTGGCTGAAAGAAGGAAATACGAAAGGAAGTAAAGCCAGAACGAGAACTGCCCTCACTGAATATTTTCTCCTGTCCAGATCATTCTCTGTTAAATCCTAGAAAAGTCGCTGTGTGTGAAAAACCCAGTAGATTTTCTGAAATTAAATCCCCTCTCTACTCCATTCTGATGCTCGGTTTAATTCTGCCGTGTGAG
>JAUZSU010189396.1:0-36205 GCA_034780255.1 Parotocinclus maculicauda
GTCTGTGTGTGTGTGTGTGTGTGTGTGTGTATATGTGTGTGTGTGTGTCTGTATGTCTGTCTGTCTGTCTGTCTGTCTGTCAGTATGGACTAAGATTGTCACCCTTCCTTTTCGCTAGGCATTTTTAAATCTTTTTTGGGCTGTTTACATTCATAGTTATGCTGACTTCTGAACTGATAAATTAATTGTTTTATGACCAGCAGGTTTCATTATATATTTTCATTCAGTGAAGAATGCATTAACATTACAAGTGTAAGTTTACATGACTGTAAAGATATGTATTTATTTCATTTGTATTAAACTGATATGTTCTTTTGCTATCCTTGCAATTTATGTATTATGAATTTAATTACAGGTATGCACCATTTAACGACCATCTGATCAACGTCCATTCGCTTTAGTGTCCAAAGTCTTAATTAGTATAATAGGATCTAACTCTGTAACTCCAGGTGTAGTGGCTGTAAACAAAATCAAAATGGTGAAAAAACTCTGTACAGCGCTTGTCTTTTTGAAGTAAATAGGAAATCAGAAACAGTCCAGTACCTTATCCACTAAGCCCCCACAGTCCCAAGTTCCACTGGAAGGATGAAATGATCCCTATCCTATGGCTAGTCAATATTATTTTTATTTATAGATTTAAAGTCAGAATTAATTGCTATTCATGACAGGATCAAGATCTTGGGGCAATTTAGAGCAAACAATTAACCTAATGCATATCTTTTAAATGTGAGACAAAACCAGAGTGCCTGGAGTAAACCCACACAGACATGCAAACTCCACTCAGATGGAGTGTGAGGTCAGGATCAAACCAGGGATCTCTGGAGCTGTGTGGTGACAGAGATAACCACTTGTGCCAGTGTGACTAGCCAGTAAAATGAAATGAGCATGTGTGAATATATGTCCCCGGTTTCAAAAACCACCAGCCACCACTGGTGTATGTGGTGGCCATAGGTTATTAGCATGGCACAAATTTTGGTTTTTACAAAGTTTGATGCATTAAGTTTTTATGGGGACAATTTGTTTTAACATTAAATTGTGACGAGTGATCAGATTAATGAATTAAGTCATTCCCTATTTATTATTTTAATTACTGCATTCCAGCCTCTGCATTTCAGCCCTGCAAAATGTTCTGCTAACATAATTTCAGTGATGATCTCATTAGCTTAGGAAAAACTTTAATGAGGAAAAAACAGGTTATATTACGCTATAGTTGTGAGTAGTGGTGCATTTAAGCTTGCTTTTGTTAAACAAGGTCCAAACAAGTCCTGTGTAATCATTGCATCAGAAGGGTTTCACAGCAGAGGTAAGGACATTGATGCTAATCAGATAGCACCGTGATCAAGCATGTATTGAATCATTAAAAACTTGAAAGAGAGTGATTCAGTTGCAGTGAAGAAGGGCATCCAAGAAAGTCAAGCCAGCATCAGCATCAGGACTCTCTCCTAAAGAGGATGAATACTACAAGACCGGGTCACCACCAGTTTAGAGCTTGCTCTGGAATGGCAGAGGGTAGGTGTGAGTGAATATGAATGCACGGTAAGACAAAGGCTTTTGGAGAATGGCTTGGTGTCAAGAAGGGCAGCAAAGAAGCCACTTCTCTCCATGAAAAACATCAAGGGCAGACTTTCTGCAGACATTCTGCAGGAAGTATAGGGAGTGGACTTTCTCTGATGGAGCCATGCATGGGACATCTGTAAAAATTATTGTCTGGAGAGGAATAGATGAGCGATACGTGTCCCCTGTGAACCTGTGTGAGGTTGCTTCTCATCAAGTGGGTTTGCAATCTTTCCCAGGAGCCAGATCCAGGAGCAATTTGTAGATAAACAATGTTTTTTCCAGCATGATGGAGCACCATATCACAAGGCAAATAGGATAAACCAAGTGGCTCGGTGAACAAAACATTAACATTTTGGGGTGAACAAAAAAGAACAAATCTGTGATTAACTCCAAGAACTGGTTAGGTAAGAATGAGTTGCCATCATTCAAGATTTTGCCCAGAATCGAATATCCTGCATGCTGAGGTAAATTGTCTTAAAGAAGAAAGTCTTTAAGAAGAAGGGTCAGAATTGTAAATATTATGTCATCCAAAACTGGATGTATTTGTCAATAAAGAGCTAACATATGAAATGTGTATAATTGTACTTCATTATACCAAATAAACATCTGGCTAAAGGTTCTAAAAATGAGGCAGCAGACTTTTTGTAACCAATATTTTTGCCATTCTCAAAAATTTTGGCCATGACTATAGATCTTAAACATTCTGTGCATGCATGATGACCTTAAAATTTTATATACAAAGACGTTCTTGTAGCTTGCTTACTTGTAGCCCAAGGTTTACAAGAAAAGCTTGAAAGATTTGATTTCTGTGATTATGAAGCACAAGCACTTTCTTCACTTCCTTATCACCAATTCACATTGCAATTTTGAAGTTCCTGTCTCTGGCCAGGATGTTGGTGGTTGCACTTGTTGTAGTGAGTATGCAATGGTTGCACTTTGTTGTTGGCAGAACATGCAAGTAAATTTAATTTATTTACAAAAGCATTCATTTATTGGAATGGTGATGAAAGTGTATATTCAGGCAATGAGTTTCCCACTTAAGACACCTGCGAATGTTTTCCTTGCAAAATGAGACATAATAATGATATTAGCCAAAGATGAATACAGATATGAAGTGATCTACATCATTTATTGCTGGATTTTGAGGACTGCGCCCTTAGGTGTGGCAAACTTGAACTTAGTAACTAAAAGATCACAAACAAAAACAGCTTTTCAGCTGGACTTAAATCTCAGCTTACACCTTCTTAACTCTGTAGCTGTATGTTTTTTGCTTGTTCATTTAATCTATATAACGTCGCTTACTGCATCAATTGCTATTCATTACAGACACAAGTTCATTTACATTCACACCAGGTCAAATTAACACTGATTGTGTCTGATTATCCTTTTGAAAGTGAGAGGACACTGGAGTAGCTAAAGTAAACCCACACAGATACAGGGAAGATGTGCAAACTCCACACTGGCAGAGTCTAAGGTTGGGATTGAAATAGGAATCTCTGAAATGCAATTACACCACCATGCTACCACAATAAATTCAGGGAGACACGGAAAGATGACATGTTATAAAAACAGCCAAATGAAGTACATTAAATGTATCTTTAAGATATGCATTGAATTGGCCAGTGGATTTACCCAGCGGCATTAGCATGTGCAAATAGCGAGCCAGTAAAGCAGGGTATTAACTGCTGCAGTGTTTTATCCAACATTTGTCATTCCATTAAAGTAATCTGCATGAAAGAATGTTTTCCTGTGTGTAGTTACCTGTGAATGAGTACCCCATCAACCACCACCACCACAGAGCTCCCACATTCCTGTATCCCAGTGGGACGTGGTGATATTCTCTGACATAAAGATGGTGTGATCATAACTTCTGGTTGTTGTTGTATGATTTGCCACAAGCTAGTTAGCATGGATCAACGAGGAATGGCATGTAACCCATGTAGGCATTGGTCAGAAAGCCACCTGTCTGTTTCCATGGTCAAGAGTGAATGTAGAGTCTCTGACCAAACCTAGGTCCCAGAAGTCATAAAAATGTACACCCCATGGGACAGAAGGGACTCCAGCCACTGGCTGTGCTACCATACTACCTGCTGCACATATTTTACAGCTGATACAATGTGATCAGTACTTGATGCTTCTGAGAATTCAGGATCCATAAGAACTCTTGAGCTGGACAAAATAATTATGTCCATGGTAGTGTTCCACTCCCAGCAGCTCCCAATTTTCTGCATAGCAAGACAATGTTGATGGATGAGCACATACACTAAGAAGTGTACAACCAAAGGTGAGGTACTATTTGGGTGGTTGCCTGACTTTACTTCTACAAGGTGGGACAATATGGTAGATATTGTCTAATAGAGTGCATATTGGGTGATGACAGTGTTTAAAAGCTCCAGCAGCACTGTTGTGGCTTATCCACTCACATGAGCACCACAATTTCAGTTAATATTATGAATTTAATAATGGATTGGCAGCTGGATAAAGGGGCTTCTGAAGAATTGTAAAGAATTCGTCCTCACATTTGGCCACTTTATTGCAAAGCAATAAAATCCAGCACCCTGAAACCCAGGATCCGGGGTTTAATGGAAACACTGTGGTTGTTCAATGTTTGTTTATTCATCACCTATATGCTAAAGTTAATGCTGCCAATGCAGTTAATGTTTAGGGTATGTGGCTCAGTCCCTGCTTCTGTTTATGTTCTCTTTCTGTGTGCCCCCTCCTGATATTCTGCTGGCATGATAGACCATTCAACCAGTATTCCCAAATGGGCTATATTGCCAAACCATGGCTGGGATTTGAGTGTAGTGCAAAGCAGCTTATGCATGTATGAACCACTGGAAAGTGTGGGTGTAAATGGATGAAAAATTCACTTAAAAATCCCAGACTCTATGCACTGATGGACAGCTGAAAAAAAACCTCGGAACTAATCCAGTGTCAGTCTAACTGTAGCTCTGTAACTGACAGACCTCACCATACCAGGTGCTGAAAACACCAGAGTGACTCACAAAGTGACAATCTACTGAGCCTGTATATTTGCTTTAGCAATGTTCAAATTTTAAAAGTCATTCATTGGATTCCACTTATATACCATAAAATCACTTTGTCAGAAAATGAAAGAATTTATTTGCTTACAGACACGTTAGACATGTTGCGCCTGTTCCGGTGACGCTATGTGTAATGTGTGTATTTAACCACAGTCTGGAATTCAATTCATGAAACAAACTACCAAAATATAAATATACAAAAATGAACAGTCTCCCGAAAACACCTGAATATAGCCACTAGAACTTAAGTAAAAATGATTTAAATCAAACCAAATTATCTAAACTATGATATCAATTCAAGTTTTTTTCAATGAATCCTATGTCATTTACACTTCAGGTTATCAAGTTTGAAGTTAAAACATGACACACTGGGGACAAAAAAGACAAATTGAAAAATAGGGACAAATATGTATATTGAAAGTCTACATTCTTCAGGTTGCTCTGGGTTTAATGAATGGATCTGGGCTTTGTTGCCAGGTTGTGGTGGATAGGTAGAAGGGTTACAGTTTTTGGACACCCTGCTGTTTGATGCAGTGTGTTGAACAGTGGGGGGTTGCACTGTGTTTGTTTAAAACTCGTTGGAGTCCCATTAAGCCATGATTCCTCTCATTTAGAACTTCCAGTGGGACATGGAGCAGAGCCCCTGGGAAGCGGCATGTTGCAAGGGACACCAATTACTGTCCAGAGGACACTGGCACTCCTGTTCCTGCTCATGGCAGCTGTCACGTCGTGAGCTGGCCCTCCCTGTCAAAACCATTCAGCCGAACAGATGGAGAGCCATCCTAATTGGTGTTGGCCAAACAGATTTTACACATAGCTGCAAAGAAAGCTAAGTAGCTGAATGTTCACATTGTCCAACCCTTGACCTGCAGTTAGGGCCTGTTTTGAGATCTTCATTATGCTCCATTACGTTGATTAATAATCTCTGACTCGTCTGTATGGAAGGGACAAATGTAGGGCACCAATTAAAAGCAATACTCTGGCAATAAGCAGTGGTGTAACTAAGCAGTGCGCTCTCTTGTCCCTTATGAGTGATATGATAGTAGTGAGGGTTAGGCTTTGACAGAGATGGGAAAAACTGTTATGATATTTACATGTAGAGCACATTTAATTCACCAATGGGTTTTGTCTGCAACCCACCTTCCATGATCACCCTCTGCCTCTTCCCACCTTCCAAGCTTCTTCATTCATCTTTTTTAAAAAAGGATTTTGTTCAGAAATCACTTGACATCATTCGTTTTGGAGAGTGGCCACAATGACTGAATGCTTGTTTTGGCTTATGAAAATGCGTGTAAGATGAACAGTCCCGAGGCTGTCTCTCGACTTCAGGTGACAAGTCTATCTGCCTTTGTTCTTGCCCCTGTTCACTGCATTTTAACTCTGTCTTTATTTCCTTATCTTTCTGTCAATCTCTTATTTTCTGTTCCTTAACCTCATATGTGAATAAAGTATATGTCTAAATTACACTAGGCAGGTCTGTTGGCAAGTCCAGTTCAATAATTTAAGAATGCCACTGTGATATCTCACCGCTGTTTTATCTTGCACCATTTTTAATCATGGAGTCACACCAATCACAACAACTATGGAAATACCCTATACAGAATGTTTGGAAGTACTCTACTGAAAACAAGTGCAGCACTATGACTTCAACAATGGGAACTTTAGATGCTTAATAAAACAAGCAGCTCATTGTGAGTGTCTTTAAAAGCAGATTGAGAAGATGAATAAAGTGTGTATGCGCTCTGAAAGGCAAACCTGTAATAAGAACTCACTATAAAAACTCCATGTACCTCATGTTTTGCTTGTCCTGTAATTCTAGATAATACCGCAACCTGATATGGAAAGCTGAATTTTATGCTGAATTGTGTGAAGTTTGGGGGGAGTACTTTGTGTTTGTTTTATGGTAAAATACATGAAGTGAAAATGAGTAATAATTCTGGCCTCGCTTATATAAACATCGTCAAATGAACGACATCACCAAATTAATGACCAACATTTTCTTCTGCCAGTACTATTTCAGTTGTTATACAGTAGATGTATAAACTCAAATGTTTAAGTGAGTGAGAAGGAAAAAGACAGAGATTATTTCCAAGCCTCTGCAGGCCTAGAGTGAATTTAGTTTATTCTATTGTCATATTTACCTGTCATAGCCTTTGTTGTAATAAAGATAAAGTATTAATTGGGCAGCATATGCAAAACGTTGTATACATTTTCAAATAAATTCCCAAAAGACTATTATTTCTAGTATGTTTGGCCAGTATGTTTTGAATATGTATACACTGCTTATACTCTGCTTTTTCTTAACGAAATGTATTTTAGATCTAATAGTGACATAACATAATGACATTTTTATGTTTACAAACAAAGGACATTCCATCAAAGCATGTGTGGTCACTGTAGGGTGGTTATTAGGGGGCGGGAATGGGGCTCAGCTCCTGAGACTGGAGAGTCAAGAGGCTTTGGCCATCAGTGGGAAAGGGCTGATTAATTGTGAAGAGGGTCTGTGAGAAAAAACACCCAGCACACAGTTCACTAATTACAGGCCTGCACAACGTGCAACAAAGAACCATCTCATATCTCAGCACAATGAGGGACCTAGCACGAGAGAGAGAAAAGGAGAGAGAGAGACAGAGAGGAAAGAAAGATTTTTTTTCAATGGGTGGAAGACGTGAAACCATGTTCTCAAAGTCTAATCTAAATAAACAGCTATTTATTTATGGGTAATAATAAGTTACTCATGTCTAAAAAAATATTTCTTATGTATATCATGTTTTTCCCTGTTGCAACCTTGCTTTTCCCAGTCAGAGTCCCTGGAGAACACAGCAGGCCATCACAGGGCAGGGTAAGAAGCAATATTGTAGCACGTAGCACTGGGGGTTGTTCTGGGACCGGGCTCTCTGACTACAGCTCTCCATCCCCAATATATATATTTGCATATATTTATATTATATTATTCAAATATTTCTTATGTATTCTTGTGTGCATTAAATAGGTGTAATAGTTTTACTGAGGTAAAAGTCTACCCCTCTCTTTTTAGTTCTTTTTCATCTTTTTGAAGGTACTACACTGTCAATTAGTTGTTTGTGAGAGTTAGCTTATTTTGAAAATACTCTAACATTGGTGAGTATATTTTGTAGCATATATTTGATTCCCATTGTATTCAGCAGATCTTGTTAAATGTTTTTGTACTTATTTTGTTCGCAATGTTTTGTTACATATTGTCGAGACAAACCCTGGAATCACCCACTCCCTTACTTTCCAATTCAGGATCACTTGAGGACCGGCCTAACCGGCTGCACAGGGCCCAAGTTGGAGAGCAACCCTAGAGGAAATTCCAGTCCATCGCAGATCACACAAACACTCACACAAACATAACCTGGTGCACTTTAGACACAACAGTTGAAATGTCTTCTGAATATAAATGGCAACTAGAGTACCTGGAGAAGAAAAACTCACAGAAAATGCAAACTATACACAAGCAGGAACTGGACTCATACCTGTGTCTCTGGAGCTGTAGTCATCTGCCAGCCCTAACCACCGTGCCAAAATCAGTGGGGTGTTAAATCAGTTCTTAAAAAAGATATGAGACTCAATAAGCATTCCTTGTGGAGTGCATTAGGCTGGCCTTACTAATTTTGCTGCCTGGAGCAATTCCTTGCCTTTGAAATGATAGTTGACAGTGCAATGGATGTCTCATTATGATGTATGTTTTATCTCCCCATAGGGCAACATGTAAGAATTAGCACCTAGTTATCAACCTATTTAGGGGGAATGCTTATCTTAATGAGGTTCTGTCTCCTGAACGATCTGTATCCATGTAATGTGGCAAACCTTGCTCTTTAAATAATGTTGTCTAGATTGGTTCTGTTACACTGACATACAAAAAGAAAACTGGCGTGCAGTTATAAGGCCAGGTATAAGTTGTCTAACTAGATATTTATTAAAGCATATTCTATTTCTGTTTGCTCAAGGTTGCACTCTACCTATTTACTAAAGATTATTTTACAGGCTTAGAGATTTATTTAAAATCTGTGTAAAAGTGCTACTTGTTATTTGAGATATCAACACACCTGCTAAAGAAAAGATAATGTATTAGAAAAATAAATAATAAGTATAGAAATAATTTGTGTCCTGGCTCTTTCAAATTGACAAATGGAGGTTTTTATTCATTTTTTCATTGAAGCTGGTTTTTTAAACTGCATTTTACATGTAACATTTGTTGCCATAGAATGACCCTTTGTTACTGAATATAATGTACTCATTACATGCTATGATAGTATTCATTTAAATTTCATTCAGCATTTTCCCACACAAATAACTTCTACTAGTTACTAAATAGAAGTGTGACCCCCTTCAATGACTTTAGGTTAATTTATATCTTATTATAATAAATGACAGTTGGGTGCTAGTCCTACTCTACAGTGAACCAGGTTTGGAAGTGACATATGACCAGGCACAACATGTCCAACAACGACGAGTTCTGTCGTAGAGTCTAATCCACTGATCGCAAAAGTGAGCCCTGCAGACTGCCATACTGGTCAGGCCATGCTTACATCAGCACCATGTTTTGTAGTAGTGTGACATTTAAATATCTTAACAATGTTGCTTTAACATTGTGTGAGCTGTCATCGAATATGTCACTCACTTTGCAATCGGTTGCCGTTAAAGAGAGATGAAGAGCTTACTTATACCACCACGTTTGAACTAACCACCATGCATAGAAAATAAAGCCTATGACAAACTTCGGGAGTCAGCTGTCCATGACAGGTTTAAACTAACGAAGGTACCAGCACAAAAACACACTCAGCGAATCTTAGTACTGTAGAATAATTCTATGCCTTATGAAAAAAATCAACAGATGGCAAGACATAACAAATGTTTTCACCAGTCACATCATGAAAGACAGGGTACCAATTCAGACCTTCGAAAGAGATGGGTTCAACTTTTGAGTATTTGAGGCCCAAGATAATCACTGCTAAAGTAACATCTTATTATTGTTATTGATCAAATCTGATTGAATACAAATATATCCTTTTTGTCAATATCACACACCCCTAGGTGATACTACATTAGTCAATAAATGCAAATAAAATTTATCAACTGCCATTCAAAACACATTACATAGTCAGCTTTATGAGTATTATGTATATAGTTTTAAAAAATAGAGTGGACTAATCATTGTAGCATAATAAAGGATGTGTTTAAACTGCACATGAACTACTGTAAAATACAATTTTAAATAATTTCACTGCTGTTAAGGTAAGAAGTTTAAGATTTTAACACATTTTTAACATTTCAAGGGATTGCAACTAGAACATTTACTACTAAGCTAAGTGATTTTAATTGGACGAGTATTCGTTTTCAGAAACTGAAATAAATATCTGGGGCAAAATTAGGGGGAACACTATGTTTACATGCTCAGCAACATTTCCATCAAGCTATACTATTATAAGGTGCTTTTGCATTACATCTTGCCCACTTTTGTGACTGGAACAAGTGAAGTGCATTGGTAATGTTGAATTATTTAGCCTTTGTAGCTTTGATTAGACTTGATCTTATATGTCTGACTTTTGAGAACCACAGGGTGAAAAACTGTCTTATTTAGCTGTATACACAGGATGAAAACCAGTTCTGCTTAAAAAGACATGTAAGAGCAATATCCATTTGTCATCCTGTGTGGGTTTTCCCCTTTAGCATTCATTCCTGACCAGTACATAAGCATTGCCTTCTAAAGTGATGTCAAGAACATGCCTGGCATAGTAGATTTACTTAGTGAATCCATCTTTTTTAAGCTTTTATAATAAGTAATTATTAATTATCATTTAAACATATACTAAAACCTGATCACAGTACAGGTAAATATTTTAATAGATTTTATAGTGTAAATGTAAGTTGAACATGAGTTTATATGATTGAAGTTCAGTTTAGATTTAATTTTGTTAGGATGCTTATGACATGTCATATGGCATAATTTTGACAATTGTATAGAAGTACAAAAGATAGTATGGAAATACAATGGTATCCTAGTGGTTAACGTTCTGCACTAGAAATGTCCAGGGTTCAAATCCCACCTCTGCAAAGCAACCACTGTCCTTTAGCAAGGCTCTTAAACCAGAATTGCTGCGAAAGGTATGGATGTATTCCAGTCACTCTGGATGAGGGCACCTTCTAAATGACACACATGTAAATGTCATTTTTTTTGTTTCAACTTGTATGGTTCTTGATCTTCAACCTTAAGGCCTTTGACATTTTAAGAAATCGTGAAGTGATTTTACTGTCTGTTATCTTGCCCTGCTGAAGCATTGATGAATATATGTGTGGCTTGAATGTTCTTTTTGTCACTTGTACTTATAATATATGACCATACATATTCAGACACTTAATATGGCACTTTTGTAGGTCTCCGACACCAACAAGTTATTCCATCAACTTTCTGCTCCACCTAAGTCTGATATTGAGAACTGAGCTAGTTTACATTTTTGAGATGAATTGGAATGCCAACCATGAGTCTTATTAAAATGTATTATCCAACATCAGTTTATATTCCCTCAAATTGGTTTACCAATTTTGATTGAGAACTTGCACTGAACTTTTTCCTCAACTCCACCGGACAACTTGAAAATATTCTGGATTCCAAACTAAACCAGGTCATATTGTCTAACATAAGACCTTACCGTCATGTTTCATAATCTAGTTTGAAGCCCTTTTAGAAAAATAAAGGTTGTTGTAGAAGCAAAATCTGGGGGCTAACTTCACACTAATGTGCATTTTTGGAATGCAACTTGAGTGTCCACAAACTTCTGTCTTTATAGTGTACTTTGCAAAAAGCAAGGAATGTTTTGATATTCCTCTTGCTGTGAAATGAAGTATGAAGTGTGAATAGTAGGACTATATCTCTGTTTATGTCTTAATTCATTCTTACAGTTGTCCACTATTTTTTTATTTATTGCTTTGTGTCCTGCATGAATGAAAGACGTGTTTTTCAGGTGAGGTAGCTTTTTGTGTTTCTCATGACAAGTCAGAAACAGTATGTGAAGCAATCAATAAGATCTTACAAAATTAGGTGATGGAAATTAAGTCAGTGGATTAAGCTGCACTATTAATGTCTGGGAGAACTATCATCATTAAGGTTATGGAAAAAACATTTAAAGGAAAAGATAGGCTTCCGTGATAACTTAAGGGCTAAGAGCTCTTTCCCCATTCCCCACTCATTTCCCTACCTGACACAACACAGTCCTTGGTCACACTGTAGGCTCACTGATTAACGGCTAATACACGTCATACAGCTCCTGTGTATACTTGTTGACAGTGTCTTATCATTTCACAGGATAGACTATTGCTTGCAGAGATCGGCTTTATGGCATGTAATGGTGAGGGTTGTCCTTTTAACATTTTACCATTCCAAAATGATCCAGGGATTTAGTGGGTAGAGCCTGCTCCTGGAAATGACAGTATCAGAAGACCTAGCTTCAGTACCTAGTTGGGCTTGTGCATTTATTTAAAAGACCCTAGACACTGGGGCTGAGGGGACGTCAAGGAAGTGGATCTTGCATAAAACTTGGGCCAAATCTAATATGTATTGCCTTGCTGTGGTGACCACCCAGTGGGAGAAGCTAAAAGAACATAATTCAACTGATACTGGTGATTAAAACTAGCCTAGCCCAGCTTAGATCATCTTTTCAACTAACCAGTTGTCCCCAATAAACTTGTCCTTTCGCTCTAATTTTGTAATGACATAGATCATCATTACATTCACACATGTAAAGTTTCATTCTATCCCAACAGCTCCTTCTTGGTAAGTTATTTTTTGTAAATGAGTTTATATATCATAGGTTGTAGAAAATTTGACTCCACAAAAAAAAATTCCACACTATTTAATGGAATGGTAACTTAATGACTACATGACAAAGGTTATATGGAAGAGAGCTAATTTAAACCCATTGGTCTGTCTTTTGTCATTATATAACATAACACAACTCATATCACCTTTGAAAACTTCATGCCCTTTGCCAGACAGAAACAAGTAATACTATTGTTTACTAGGTACAATCTGAAATCAGAAGTGTTTAGCTCTAAAGCATTATGGTAATGGATGACTGGCATGATTATGATATTCAAGAGAATTTGAAATTACTAATGACCTAAATTAAGTTTTTTAAAAACATCTTTATTGTCTGTATGTTTGTATTTGCCTCGCTAAGGTACATCCCTTCTTCAGTGTTCAGTGTGTGTGTGTATATGTGTGTTTGTTTGCTTGTGAGAGAAGGCTATCCCTTATAGGACTGGATCAGGGTTGCTCTTCCTACATTTCTTAGACAGCCAATTGTGGCTGTGAGTCACTGCTGGAACTCAAACTCAAACCCAGGGCACTGTGGTGCTTGGATACTGTGCAAATTTAGCAATTAATTAATTCATCAAATAATTAATTACAAATAACTATTGTAATTAATTACATATCTGTGTGTTTAATGCATTTCGTGGCATTATTCCAACTGACGATATGACCAATCCGAAATTCTCATTGCAATTGTTTGTTTGGTCTGGTTGTTTGGTTAAATGTTAATCTTAGCATTAACCTTAATTCCTTTAAGGAAGGATTTGATTCATAGTATCTTGCACTATCCTCACCAAACAAAGGTTTGTTCTGTTAAATTATCGGTGGGTTTTTAATAGGGGCATTTGTGGAGCAGTGGTTGACTTTCTTGGCTACTAATTGTATGTTTAAATTCCAGCTCCACCAAGCTACCAGTGTTAGAAATATGGGTTTGCAAATCTGCAATTTTCTGTTACTTCAGTCTTTTTAAACCTGCACACTTACTCTTTCATTGAGATTTGAATTTTCTTTATCATGCAGAACACCTATTCTGTCTTCTTTTGTACAATCCAGAAATAAAAAAAACATTTAAACTATTTGAACAAGACACAGGTCTCTTCCCATGCCTTAATTCAATGCCATGTTTGGGGATGGCTACTCACCAGCAACTTGTTAAGAGCCAATTCAGATAGCTAAATATGTATTCCAATAGGAAAACTTTAGTGCTCAATGATTGAAGTGGTGATTTAGAACAAATACAATGATCCCAAAAAAGATCTAAAAAAGACATGTATAAAATCAGTGAGATATGGACCACACAATATAGGAAAAATACACTCAAAATAAAGGCATTCTGCAATTTAACCACATAGCCACTGTATAATTTCAAAACCATTTATCTGGTGTATCGCACAACTACAACAAAAGTCTGTCACTGTCTGAGATATTTATAAACTGGATTGCATGTAGTTCTCCACAAGTGTTGGCATTCATGATGAATCGGAGCTTGCTACCAGTGGTCCAGTTTTAGCTCATTTTCTGGATTGCTCACCATGTAAAAATCACCACAATGGTCTTGCAAGTGTCAGAACTGCACCATAAAAGTGGGTTGTCTGGTCCATTTTCTTTTCCATCATATGTTTGCACCATTTACCTGCTGAAGTGATGGCACCCAGATGCATTGTGAGAATATGATAAGCTGGTGGATCGAATGAGGCACTCTGGGTAACGTTTTTGGTCTGGACATTTAATATGAATATGATGGCACATAACACTTTCCTTAACACAGTCGCAGACCAGGTGGTTTTAATGGTCTTTTTTAATCAAAAAATTTTAGCATCACGTGTTTGATTAAGCACTTGGTTGACATAGCAGTAATTCGCTAGCCCACCATCTGAGGTCATGTCCTACTATTGTCTTCTGGCAAGGTCAGGTTTCACATTTGGTGTTTGAGAGAGAGGAGGCCAAACGGAGGAGGGTCTCCTCAGGAGCTGCAACAGCAAACCCTGCAAGACATTGCAACTGAATGGTGCCTTTTCCAGGACACTTTATACCCTTTTTAACTTATGCTTGACTAGTAGGAAATATATGGTGTACATTGCCAATAAATAAATGTAAACCACTTTTTGATTGCCCAGCCAATACAATTAGAACAAGGTTGTTATAATTCCATATTCCATACACAGTTGTGTTTACATTGCTCCTATCATGCTTTAGTCTCCTAAACTGACCCGTAATTATCCTTTAAATGGGACATTTAAAGTTTTGTCATAATAGGCTCCTGGAACATAATGTAGTCATATAAAAATAACCCTATGATATATGCAGAGAACTGGCCATAAAAACCATTTGTGAATCACCAAACAGCCCCAGTACATCCCACAGTAGAAACTGAGCAGCCAAGTGTGGTTGCGCATTTCACCGTTGAGACGAAAGCTTGCGGTGTCTGCGCAGCCTCGGGGGAATAGGCACCACACGCCAAGCAGTGACAGTCAGGATTATATTAGAGGCCAGCCATTATTTTGGTTTCGCATGTTACTGACCTCAAGAAGGGGTTAAGAAATATTTAAGGACACAAAGGTTGTTCTGTATAGGGAATGGCTGGCCCACAAGAAATTCTGTTGACATGGCTCTTTCATTAAGTACGTGGTTGCTGAAGAGTGCACTCTGCGGGACATTCGGGCTCATGTCCCTCTGTTACTCATTCCATTACTGACAGAGCCAAGACGGTCACCACTGTGCTGTTACACACCTTGTTTTCTGCCTGCCATTCAAGAGAGAAAACAAGTGTTAACAAGTGTACATTGGACATGGCAAATGGAAAACAATCTTTTTTTGTGTGTGATCCTTCCCAAGAGCAGTCCTTAAATGTTCTAAAAATACACACGACACACAAGGACGGCTAAAAGGTAGCAAAGCAGAGTCCATTTCTAACCTCTCGCTGCTCTAAATTCACACAGAGGTTTTCTTTTTCTTTTCTTTCTTTACTTTTTTGCCTATGAAAGGCTGTCCGTCGGCAGCGGTGAGTTCACAGAGCTGTTGTCCTCAAAGGGAGGAGTGCCACAGAGGGATGTTATGTTTCATTTCCACGTATTGGGTCCGTTCCAGAGCCATCCTCCACTGATCAAAGGTTAAGCCAAAGGAGAGGAGCTGATGGAGCTCTGAACTGAATGCTCTCTGTTCTTTAATTTTCAAATGTCTGGACTCTTAAAAGTTTGTTTATTTAACATTCCTGAGAGCTGTCATTGTGGGAACGGTTCCATCTATGTAGATGTCAATAAGCTTTGTGAGCGTGTTATCCCTAAGGCACTAAATATTATGCTTGTTACAGTCATTTTAATGGCGTTTCTTGTTTGTGTTCAAAGTATGAGGGTAATTAGATCCTGATCTAAAATGTGTGGTGATGTGAGATCATTCTGATATTTTTCAGTGATGTTAATATAGAGTTTATCAACATTTGCATACAGAGAGCTTGAAAGTTTGTGAAGCAGTTAGTTCACATTGTTTGAACCAAAAAGTTCTGTTTGGGTTCATCCATGCACAAACTTTTTTTCCAATAGCCTTCTGGTTTTGTCTACATGATCTTTAGCAAATTGAAGATGTTCCTTCAGCAAGTAATGACTTTCTTCGTGCAATACTGCCATGAATACCATTGCTCTTCTGTATTCTTCTCATGCTACATTAACATAAGTCATTGTGAGAGAGGCTGTTAGTTGTTAAAAAAGTCTTCCTGGGTTCCTTTGAGACCTCACTAACTATTTAAAGGCAAAGCTTTTTAGAGATTGATATATAACATTTTCGAGCTGGTTAAGCACTGAACAGTTAATTTTCTGAGGTTCTCAGAAATCTCCTTTGTTTGCACCATGATACACCTACACAAACATGTTGTGAAGTAGTCTTGCGAATAATTACTAATCCTTATCCTGGAGGTTCACATACTTTCACATATAGCTAATACTAAAGCATTTCCCACAGTAAATAAATGCCGTATATTATTTTACTTCACATGTTTTCTTGGGTTTTCTTTATGTACTTTTGTGTGAAAATTGCCTTGATGTTTTAGAAAAAATTCTAAAGGGTTCACAAACTTTCAAGCACAGCTGTAGGTCTACCCCCTATTGGCAAATTGTGTTAGCCAAAAAAAAACTATAATCCCCAGACAACTGTCTGTGTGAAAATGAGGGGATATTTTTTCAGCTGTCTATTTTGAGTAATGAAGGCCTGGGCTCAGACATAGTGTTAGTGGACATCTCTGTGCCACATATCTGTCCACATTCCACCTCATACAACGGAAAAAAGAAGAAGAGACAAGTAAAAAGATGAAGAGGTTGTTGGGCTAAATCGGACTGCACACCCTGGTCTTTGCCAGCTGTAGGTGGCTATATAGAGCTGGATCTGATAACATCAGTGGGAAATTAAACAAAAAGCATTTTTTCCTAAAAACGACCATCTTTCAGGCTGACTGCTACTGTAAACACCATTCCAGAATACAACATTATAAGACATGCTATCCTGCATTCCTCAACCTCCTCCTTTAAAGAGGGAGAAACAGCTCAAATGGGTCTGCCAAAAAGAAGTCTCTAAGTGTGAGAGAAAGAGCGGGAGACAGATAATGTAAAAGAAATAAGTACTACAATTCCAGACGTTTAACTGAGAGGTTCAAGTTTGGTTCTTAAGTGCTATCCATACCATGGAGTGCCGCCAGTGCATCTCTGTCCTAATGTCAGTTATTGATACTGGAATAAAGCATTTCTTGTGAATAATGCGGTCAGTCTAATGAGGGTACTGTCTTCCACAAAAGTAATGTCTCCCAGAACAAGTTTTCATACCAGAAGTTTTGAAAATCCAATTGGAAAAAATCCATCGGCTTTAATACCTTTCCGAACATTCCCTTTGAACATTCCTGTACTCCCTCTGGTTCTAATTGATTTTATGAAAGAGGCAATATGTAAAAGCGAGGAGAGAATCTGTTGACGTAACCCAGGGTCTAAATGATCCTTGAATTCTCATGTTGTCTGAGAATCTCTTAGCTCTCTTTAAGCGCCTCATAATTTCATTATGACACTTTTTCTGGAAGCGGCTTCTCATTTCTGAAGTGCAATTCACCTTTTCATAGCGTTTTAACAGTCCAGATGACAAAAAAATTTAATACCTGTTCACAATCATTCCCACAATAACAGACACTTTTAAGATGGAAATATACACAAAATGCTTGTGAAAACATACTTTTAAGAATGCAGATTATTCCTTTTTTGTGCTGATATAGGGAAAATATGGAAGAGTCATGAATAAATTAGGAAAATCTGTGCATACACTATATAGTCAAAAGTTTGTAGACACCCAATAAACATATTCAAAACAAGGGTATTATTTGGACTTTGCCTGCACATTTGATGGTACAACAAAATCTGTTCTTCCAAGAGGGACACTAGATTTTGAAACATGACTACAAGGTCATCTTATGTTAGACAATAAGCCCTGGCTGACTTTTGTAATTCCAGTGCATTTTTAAAGTGTCTGATGAGGTTGAGGTCAAGGTCCTTAACCTATAGATATTTATAGAAACCTATAAATATGTCAAATTGAGAGTAACTGGCGTATTCAGTGCAACCCATTCTACAGCCACTGCTTTAGAATCCAGAAATCTATGCTTTGTATTAACTCTGAAATAACAGAGCACAATAAATAGAATCTAATAATTAGAATACAAACTTTTGTCTACATATTATGAGCATTAAAGAAGCATAAGATACCAGAAAGGAACGTTTTCTGAGCAGATAGTTCTAATCAACATGGAATAACACAAGATCCATTTTTCACTTCTTGTTTTTAACATAGTCCTTATTTTTATTAAGATGTCAAATAAATTCATCAGGTTGTATTTACAGAGAAAGGTAATAAATATTTTATAATAGTAATAAAATTATTATTTTTGCATACTTTTTAAACATACATGTGTCATGTTTGTTAGTAAAAATCTTTTACAAAACCTGTCATATGACAAAGGAGTATACAAATTTGTTTACACTACAGCATCAGCCATAGGACCTTGGTGCAAGTTGTAACTCATTTCATAACGGACCAGCATAAAGCTTTACCTGGTTTAAGTAATCTACATGTTTGAGTTCCCAAATCGAGACCTAATGTAGTGATTTTACCGACTAGTCGATTGCGGTTTAAATGGATTACCAATTTTCCGTTTAAAAACTGTACATGTACTTTTGGGTGGGCGGGTTCCAATGAGTTCCAGTACTGCTTTGAAACAAATGTTGGCAGTGGTAAAGGTTCACATGTGTGCGTGCAAGTGTTTAAAATCAGGCCCATTGTCAATGCGGTGCATTCTCATCAACCTTGAACCATACTGCAGTGAGAAAGGCCAAAAGGTTCTCATCAAATCAACATGTTATGCTCCTCCAGTCACTTCTACTCCAGGCTTCTCTGTTTGTTTTAACATGTACTACCGCCATAGCCGATGCCTGGCTAGTCAAAGCATGTTGTGCTCTGCTGAATCCCAGGTTGCACAAAAATGTAAAAGAATTCACACTAATGCTTCACGCAATTAATCACAATTCAGCCGCAGAAAGGCCTCAAAGAATGCTTCCAATGCCCAGCGAAAAGCATCGAGCACAAAGTGAATGAAGTTAGAAGAGAAGAAGCGATGGTCTTCAAAATATTGCACGTTAGCAAGTGAGGCCTGGGAGAGTCACGTGATGCTTTTTGTCATGCTCCTCTTGCATCTACATGACAGCCCATTCCAGTGGGAAATTTCCAATTCTCATTGTCAGGGCCAATTCAGAATGACATGAAGGATTTAGTCCTGGGGACGGAGATGCACCTCTCGCTTTAATCAGGATGCCGGCTGCTGTAAACTCGTCAAAGTGGGTTCCTTTTTTGTCATCCTTAGTTTGTCCAGTATAAATAAGGTAACAGACACAATATAACATTAATGACAACCCAGAAACATTCAACACCTACGAGATACTCGAAGCTCCTGAAATATAAAAATAGAACATCTTTGAACTTTTTATGCTTTTTTTTTGTCCTATAGCCACTTTCGCGTCTCTCTTCCTGCTGCTGAATCGCAACAGTCTTTACACAGATTTAAGGCAAGAAGCTTGAGATGTCCGTAAGAAATGAGTGTGTGCTTGGTTCTTTTTCTCTTCAGTTTGTTTTGGGGTTGGGCCTTAAACGGCGTGCCCTACGTGTCCGTTTTGTTACGGTGGTGAAACGGAACTCCTCCTGAGGGTCCACCTTGCCCTTGGGATCGCGCTTCATGAAATGCACTTCCTGCTGCGTCTGTGTGGTCCGCGAACCCTTTTTCGGCCGGCCCCTGCGGTTGAAGCCCAGGTACCAGCCTTTGTACTTGGCAGACACTAACGCCGTGTAGTTGTTTTCCAAGAACTCCTCCACGAACACACACTCTGGGTTACTCCCGTTGATCTGCAAGAGAGAAAATAACATGTCAGATGAAGCCCACCTGTTGAGCAACTCTCCTGAACCCATCAGCTGAGTTCATGTGTAAGCTCCCAAGCCAACATCAATAGAAAAGGTGTTGGGAGTAAAGGTAAAAAATGTTTTCCTCAGCTCTAATTTGCTGCTCATTGTTATGAAACAGTTAAAGTGAACAATTGCATACTAATTGTGTTGAGAGGGATGAAAAGGGAGCCTCCTTAAGCTTGTACTCCTCAGTGAAAGGGAGAAGACAAGGGATCTAAAGTCAGGTGCCAAGAAATGCTGAGAGCCCCCAAACCTAGCTGCCCCAAGGTTAGGTCAATATGTAACCTCGGTTACAGTCTGAATGTCTGTGAAAGTCTTTTCTTGCGTTGGATTTCAAATAAAAGCGGACAGTAAACTGAAGGCAACGTGTTTTATGACAAGGTTTCTCACTCTATAATATGTACTACATACACAAATCAGTTATAAATCAAACAAAACACCATCCCTCCGCCAAGATGGAACTGGAACTGTGCCACCTTATGGTCAGTATTAAAAAAGCCAGAAGAAGATGGAATGCACTATTCATGGTCGAAAGAAAGACGTTTGCTTTCCTCTTTAAATGCGCTTGTGCTATAGCAGCTTCCAAAACATGGAAGCCCAATGACTCAAAAGGCTCAAACGTCCACTTTGATTTGAAACATTTGCTGAATTTGAAGAAGGCAGTAAAATATTGGCCCCTCTTTTTACAGTGTCACAGCTGCTATGGTTTGCGAAAACGCACACAGCGCACATCAGCAGCGTCACAGGAAAACGGTATAGACGTTTTCATTGCACGCACACCCCAAGAAACTAATACGCTTCAGAACAGAGACTTTTAAACTCAACCCATAAACAAGCCCCTGTAATGCTGTGGCCTCCACTGGACACAAGCTCTACAGCATTAATGATTCCACAGCAGAGAGACTAGCTTTTCATTTTTACCATGATGGGATGGGAAACTGTAAGATGCAAACCCATATAGTTATTATGTCATAGGTGGCAAACAAGAAAAAAAATCCACTTTTATTGCACCATTTCAACTCGTTTCCAGTTGTTAGTGTTAACTTGGAAGATCCAGAATATTGTGCAAATGTCTAATGCCACCATTAGATTAAATGTACCATTATTTTAGCAATGGTACAATGACAATATTAAAACAGTCAGAAAATACAGGAAAGTTGTATGCAGTACTAAAAACTGAATTAAAACAGAGAAAACTGTAGGCTACAGTGTCAAGTATTAAGTGTAGCCTCCTCTTACACTTGAGAAATACCATCTTCTGGCATTTTCATACAGCTGACAATTTGACCCTTCTACAGCTCTAAGAAGCTTGATCAGGAATGGATTTTTTTGAAGGGTGGCAGCCAAGAAACCACTTTTTTCAGAAGCGGAATGGGATAAAAAGTCTAAGGTACACTAAAGTGTCGCAAATGTTCGAATGAAGATCAGTGGAAAAGAGTATTACATACTGACAAACCCAGTGTTATGTATGGTCATTATACGGTTACTAAAACTGTTGAAAATGGTCAAATCAACCTATTCTTACCTTGCCAACAATTTTGCCATTGTTGTTCATGCAAATATAGTAGCCACTCTCTTTTCCTTTTATCCTGACATGACTCCCAAATGTCTCTGTCTCAACCACAAGGAGAGCTGCAAGAAAAAAACATGCAATTACTTAGAATTTTAGAGAAATTTGAGACTAGTTCATTCATTAACAGAAACTAAAGTTACTATTTATACACATAATTTTTGATAAATGTTAAGATTTGTAAAGGTTATTACTTAAATTATCACTTCATTATTCAGTAATGACTTTGAAACATGCTTTGGTTTAGGAAAAAAAATAGCTATACCACACACAAACAACTGCTGAGAAGCCCTCCCATGACCACGCTCTACAACACCTCTCTCTTTCGCTCTCTCTCCCTTACTTTCTGTTTAGGCACCTTTGTTCAGGCTTCCCCTTAGCTATCTACAAAACCTCTTGGAGCAGTTAAGATCCTTGGGGATTGGGTTTCCAGTCGCCTTTAGTCCCTGCTCACTCAATCAAAAAGTTAAGATGATCCATTTGCTTAACACACAGAGCTATTCAGCTGAGCTCAAAGGCAGGGGGCTCTGAGGGCAATGCCGAAATTGTCCCTTTTAAAAACAACTCACAGTACAACGAGTTGGGGGGGGGGTTGGTACACCAGTTCAGGCAGGGCACTTGAGATTTGTGAAGGAGCAAGAGAAATATCCCACTACCTTCTCTTAGTCTAACGGATAAGGAGGTGACATGTAAAAAGGAACTGAAACAGCAGAGCACAGGAGAATAACCAAAGGCAGGATTGGAGGGGGTGCCCACGAAGGATGCAGTACACCTGTTTCCTTGACTATTTTTTTAATTACAGACATAGCGTAGCGCCGGACTGCTTAAGATGTTTGTCCCTGTGTAGCAGGCATATGCTTGCTTAAGGCATTTTTAAAAATTTGTCTGACATAGTTTGCGTTCTTGGGGCCACACATCTGTTTCACATGTTTTCAAGAGCAGAGCAACCACCAAAACGTCTACACACACATTCAACTGTTCCATCTGCCACAATCGTGCAAGATGTTAGAAATGAAAACGAGTACATTATGTAACTGAAATCAGCTTGTCTTACAAAGAATAATTTGTAACAATTTGTAGTTTTGCTCTGCTAGTAATTGGTTAACAGTTTTTTTTGTCCATTACGAACTTCTTACTAGAACACTTAGGAACCATAGTGAATGATTGCTGAGTCTTTGTGTTACTGACAGGCAGAAAGCTTCCAGGTGCCAGGTGTGGGGATTTACCTGGATCTGTGTGTGCTCCTGTACACACAGGTACTGAACGACCTTTATGCCACACTCTATACTGAAGACAAGCTGCCTGAACAAAACGAACGAGTCAATATACAAACTCGGTTACCAAGTAGCAATAGCGCTTCCACAATAATCGGCTAAATTTGGTACTAGTAAACAAGTAAAGCAGTGGGCAGTCTACGAGTATAACAGAGCAGCAACTCGCACTATATGCCCATCGGGGAGTTTTTGCAACAGCACCGAGAAAAGACTCTGGCTGACACGGTTGAAAATAAGGTCGGATGTAAACACACTTGTATCACTCAGCACCGCTCAATCTAGTTCACTGCTTTTACCTCTACCCACCACCCCCTCTTCCTCAAACACATGACCACGGTGGAAGTTACACAATTGACTGATCTGAAGCCAGTTTGTATTATGACGGATCTATGATCAGTGATCAAAAGCGCAGCTTTTTTTTTACATGTCTGTTACCCGGACATCACTAGAAAACATTGTACAAATAATATTTTTGTATCTGATAATTAACCTCTTAAATCTCTTGCTTAAATCTGATGACAGATCTTAGTCTGGGGGATCCTATATTATTCAAACATATTACTAGTAATAACACGATAAATCGAGCAATACTTTTCAGAATAACACAAATATCTTTGAAGTGTAAACCAAGGCCTAGCTTCCAACTATATAGCAACAATCAGAATTCACAAGTCAGACTGCTTTGTTGCATATAGTATTATATACCAGTGGTTCCCAAAGCAGGGGGCGGGCCCCCTAGAGGGGGTAGGGGGCGCAGCAAGGCAATTAAATGTTAAACAGTAAAAATTCAGATCTGTATTGCATGTCACTTTCACTGTAATGTTGATTTGTCAATTCATTTTTGTTTAGTTTAATAAGAAGTTGCAGTTTTGTGTTAATTACAATGTTCAAAATAAATTCCTTCTTTAAAAAGGGGGCACTGCAGAAGAGGTATTGGAACCACTGCTATATAAGGCAGCTCAGACCTTTCCATTCATGTTAACATAAGCACACCAGCATGAGTCTATGTGTGTTGTTTGCATTGACGTGAGGCAATTGGCTCTGGCTAAAGCAGCAGAAGAGCACAGGAACGCCCCCGTACCGTACTTGCCCCCATCGTCTCCATTGGCGTTGATCTTCTTGCCGAGGATCTGTACATGCTTCCCCGTAGTCCTGCTGTATAACTGGTATATCCGCACTTGCTTCCGACTGACGTCGTCACGAGTGTGGTTCTCGATGTAGAAGCGGAAGTCTGCAGAACTCTGGTGAGACTCCTAGAAGCAGGAAAGCAGAGAGCAAAAAGGGTTAGTTGGCATGGGGCATTGTGGCATGCTAATTTGGTAGGAAATGTACATGTGGTTCAAAGACTATTATGAACATCTTAAACTAACATTAATACAAATAAAAATATTGTAAAAAAAATGCCAGGTTATGTCCTGTTCTCATCTCCCTGAGTCAGGCAGATGACTACTTTGTGCCTGGAGCTAAATCAAGAAAACAAGTACTCCATTTCCAATAGCAAGCCACTAGCAATTATCCACCTGAAGGATCAGGACCTGTTTCTCTGTCATCAAACAAATATCTGCCTGAGGTCAGAATTACCCTCATAAATCACATGCTCAGACACACACACACACACACACACACACACAGACATGCAACAGACGTACGCAGACACATCTGCAGTAAGATATGTATGCACCCACCTACCTACCTACCCATCCACCCACCAACCCACCCACTCACCTAACCCTACGCACACACATTCACACCCACCCACCATATAAAACAATACAACCTAAGGGATCTCTCAATACCCAGCATTCATTTCCATTCACATATTTTATGTGTTGTGCCAGTTTTACCTGAGGCTTTTTACCAGCAAAAAAATTCCCAGCCAATCTTTCATCTCTTTTTCCCCTTTTTCTTTTCTCTCCTGTCCTCTTCTGCTCTCCTTTTCTATCATCTCTCCATACGGGGAAAACGTATACTTTCAGAACCCCTGGAATCTAAACCCAAGCCAAGGCTCCTCTCCCCAGCTGTATGAGTGGTAATTACCCAGTAATGGGCTTTTATGTGGCTGCTCTCAGGTGGCTAATTATATACACATTACATACTCTGACTCGCTGTTATTTTAACCTCAGCAAATTAATGACATTTAAAGTGTGCAAGGGGAAATGCGCTCAATGGCAGAACAAATCTCCAATGCAGAGATGAGAAACAAGGCGCTTCTACTGGGTTGGGTGTGCAGTCAAGTGTGAAATTCATGGAAGCCTGCTCAGGGTCCAGTTGGCATATACCACAATGAGTCCAAACCTCTTTCAAGTCACTTTTAAACATTTTAAACTATATTTTTACTGCTGTTCTAAACTGTCTATGCATTGGTTGACTGAACAATACAAGCCGACACTGTAAGTAAACGGCTACATTACATCTGCCATAGCAAGCAGAGAGGTCTAAATATCCTATCTCACCAGTTGACTCGTACTACACAATCATAATTTTAACAAATAGCTCTTAAAAGAAAAGGCTGTTCCTGACAGTGATTGTACTGTGTCTATATTAAAGAATAGATGGTACACATTCATAAAATACCCTGATTATATCACAACACACAAGATCTGTGTTATATATCTTTTAATGGTGGTTGAGTTTATCGCACAAAAGAGTACTAAAGTACTTCTGTCTTGACATAAAGCCCACACACACTATGCACAGGAGGGAAAACACACACACAACCTCTCCTTTGAGGGATTTGCTCTGAAATCTCTCCATCTCTAGTCAAACACTGAGGTGTGTTTGGCAGACAGTTGCATCTCAGCGCGAGCAGGAAAACGGGACATGCCTATGCAAAACACTTTTATCATGCTGCCTGTCTCCCTTCAAAGCCACCCCAGAGAAATGGATATCATTGGGACTTCAAAAGATCAGCACCATCCTTGCTAAGAAGCCGTGCACTCTTGCATGTCCGATAGAGCCCTATCTGCAGACACCATTCTCCACTGAAGCTCAGGAAACAACGCATCAATGCACTGTCACTTCAGGCCTGCTCTTATAGACTTATCACACCACTGATTTCCCAGCATTTCCTTAAAGAAAAGGAAACACAAAGCCTGCTGCAAAACTCTGACTGACGGAACAGAGAAAAATCAAATGCAGGAAGTACTTTTACGCTTGCGCGTGTGACCTGCAATTAAAGCTCTAGTATTGTAATTACTGACACAAAACACTGAGGAATCTGACTGTCTACACTGCGGCCTTGTTTTCTGCTCTGCTCTGCAATAAGGATGAGCAATGCAGGATTATGGAAGAGTTCCATCTTCTTAAAATCAAATGATTTCCTTCATCGTTTGAGAGCAGGCTTTGTAGACGCTTGCTTTTATTATGACATGTTAATACAAGATTTTAAAACTACTGCATTAGCCCATGTTTAATTTGCAGCTACTGAAGATTTCCAGGAAATCAGAATAGTTAGTCATCTTGGGATCAGAAATTGAATAGAGTGCAAGATTTTGAATATTTAACAGGCTTCTTTTAAACTTGTTCAGCCTTTATGTGGCTGTTGATAGTCAGTAAGGGAGAAATTACACACACCCTTTAAATGTCGGGACTAAATAAGAGCAACGTCTAGAAATGAGAATGGCACGTTTATATTAAGAATAATAAGTATGGTTGTATTAAATTACTGAGCAATGAATTATTTGTTTCATATATATAATATAGGTTATTTCCAGAACAGTGTTTGGTGCATATCATGCATCTGATCTGAGAGCAATTTTGACCATCCAAACGTTAGCAATATCTTTTAATGACTTAATCAAAAACAGGCAGTTTACAGTTAGTCCTAATCCCCATTGTCTTAAAATTGGAATCAGAGTAGTGATATATTCTGTGCTAACCTAACATCGGAAAGCATTTAAAGTTTTATTATATACCTTAATACAGATTAAAGGTTTAAAAAAGATGAACTGATTTACCTGTAACTGGAAGTAGAGGACCAGAAAATGTAAACACCTGAAAAGAGAGAGACAGACAGAGAGACAAAGAGAGAGGGTGGAGAAATAAAAAGGTGAAAATCACAACGACAAAAAAAGCGTCTGACTTTGAGCGACTTCTATTGGTGAAAATGTAGGGGTTGTAGAAGTAAAAACGGCGCGCTTACACGTAGCTGAACCTGGAAGGCAGCACGGACATCTTGCTCAAATCCACCTGTCTCCCTCCGGCGGGGCGGTCCGGACTCACAGCGCCGTGGCCTCAAGCGCAAAATCCCGGGGGTGACCGGCGCTCCCAGTCACAACACAGAGCAGTGCAGAAAAGCTGCGCCTGTGGGAGCCACATCAGGCTCTGCCTCAGGTTTAAACTATTTGGCCCGAGTGAACGTGAAACACCGACCCGGTCCGCTTCTTGTCTCCCCGAGTCCCCCCAGGCTCGCACACGCACACACAAGCGCGCGCGGCGATCTCTCACTCCAACCGCGGAAAGCTTCAATTTGCTGCGGGATGCGTCTCTTCCTGTGCTGCCCAGATTCCTCAGGCGGGCTTTGACGTCAGTTAAATCCCGTGTGTGTACCTGCCGGTAAAGTCCACCCCAGCGTGGGTCCGTCTCCGTGGGTTGTAGAGGTTAAAGTAGCTGCTTGCGTTACTCCGATCTGTCACTCAGATAAGGTCTGGCAAAAAGAAAATCTTGTCTTGACTGGTTTCCAGTATAAAGCCGCTCAGACGTTGTGTGGAACCGTGTCTATCCGGAGTGTGTGTGAGCGGTCCGTATGCCGCGGAGGCTCGCCGCGCCGCCAGGGGCTTTTTTTGGTCGCTGGTGGGTGGAAACCTGTCAGTGGTTTTTGCACCTGATAGGGCGATCAGCGAGGACCATCAGTACATCAGAGAAGCTTCACCCCCCCATTCCGTTCCCCTGACTTCACTTCGCCGAGTTTTTCTTAACTCTTCTTTCGCTCTAACTTTTTTCTTTCTCTTTTCCTTTTTTTCATGGGAATTCTTTGCGGTTTTCTCCATAACTTGGCGGGAATGGGACGCAGGTGCAGGTCTTCAGTGAAGAAAGCCAGATCGCGCTATAGTGACTGCATGGGTAAAGAATCAGAATCAGTTTTATTTCGCCTGCTACGTTTGTCTTGGTGAATGCATGTTACATACTGTGCAGATAAACAGACAAGGCTTTACAGGTAGCAATTAGTGTACACGAGGGGGGGAAACGTAACCTAAACCAAACTAGGATCAATCACGCCATAAGCAGTGTCACGTAATAAAATGGCTGTATAATGGAATAGGCGTATAATGGAAGATAATAATTATTAACGATAATCTATCATAGGTTGGAACTTCCCATACATTTTTAAGTCTTACAAGCCTAGCCAACAGTAAAAAAAAAACCTTCTCTCGTTTCCTTCTACTACATTTTGTGTATTGGCCACCGCTCTCCCAGACACCATTCACATGCAAGCGCTTGTCGAACTGGACCTGCCAATATTGTGCTATAAGTTATCGGGCATTGAAATGCGAGCGAGGTGTGAATGCGTTTACATGCTCCCTCTGAGCATGAATCTCCCTCCTGCCAGCTCAACGCATTGTGCTCTCCAGGTTTATTCCCTCATTACCGGTAATAAACTCCAGCTCTCTCGCTCTCGCGGCTCCAACAATAGAAGGCATTTTGAAAAGACAAACAGGTTACGGCTACATTTAGTCTTTTATAAACCTACCTTGTTGTTACACACTGAGTGCCTTTCATATACAAACACACTGTGCTCAGTTAAAGCTTCTTTCTTAGGAAAAGCCACACTGCTTTCTATCGGCCTAATCATCTAATAGAGCATCACATCGCAAAAAAAGCCCCTGTAATTCTAAAACGCTTATTTCCAGTCGAACGCTATTAAAGTCTCTTCTAAACTGAGAGAGGGCATGTAATTATGACCGTGCTTCAGGGTCTCTCATTACTCACAGGTATGAATCTGGGAATATGACATAAAATAACATCCAGGCTACATCCTAAACCATATATTATCAGCTTAAAAACATGCCAGAATGCTGCACTACTCTAGAAAAGTCCTATGTGTGTGTGCATGCGTGTGTATGTCTAACTCACATTTAACCTCAAATGAGTACCCAGACACAAAAATTCCTTTATTGGTTAAAGAGGTCATCAAGAATGGAGCGTGCATCTGCCCTGGCAAAGGCTTTACCTGTTTTAATCTGCAGTCTACAGCATGGCACTTAACAGATTTACAGTGCATTGATGTGGGAAGAGGAAAAAGCACAAAAAGCACACATCTTCCAGAGTATCTGTATTATTAGAGGTGTTTTTTTTGTTACATTTTCAATCACCTCAGTTCTACAGTTTGAGCCCTAAAAGAATCATTAAAGAATTCGGATATATTATTGAGGGCTAAAAAGAGTACCTGAACAAAATCAAAAATATGACACATGATTGCAAACAAAGCTTTTCTTGTGAAGTGGCTGAGATTGTTTGCATATACAGTAGTATTGAGATGAAAAGGTTTCAGGAAGACATTAAAAGTAAAGTGTTTTACTATGCTTCTAAGATGTTTGGAGGGAAAATTAAAGGAGGTTCACTTCACCGGGTTAAAACTGCCCTGAGATCCGTAATGTGTGGATTGTAGTGTTGTGATAATTAGCAAAAGCAATGCAATGACACGAGTAAGGAATAGAATTGCCATTATCATGAGGCTAAGGTCAAGACTTCTACATTTGGACCCTTATTTTAAGTTTTTTCTTTTTTTCCCTTTTTTCTTCTTCTTCCGTGAATCGGTGTGGTGACCACCAGGAATGCTGTGAGTTGGCCTTCCCGACGTTGAATAAAGCAGGATAAAAGAGGTAAAGAGAAATCGTGGAGGGGCGGTCACACGCAGTTGTTCAAAGGCTTATAAAGCCTTTTAAACCTGACAAAAGAACTTCACAGTTCTGTAAGTAAGGCCCAATATGCTGTGTTAGTGTCAGAGCTCACTCTATCACACACATACACACACGACTTCCCACCTTTTTGCTCTTTCATCTCTGACACATACATATGGACTGAGAGGGTGGGGGGCGCTAAGGTGGCATCTGCATCTTATTGAATCAGAAGGTGAGGCAGAGGCCTCGCTGGATGGTCCATAATCAGGGACCTTTCCGACAGTCGGGCGCATTTCCTTTTCACTCCTCATCGCCTCTAGCTTTTGTCAAACCCACTCAATTGGGGCTTCAACAGCAGACTCCCCACGCTCCAGGGGAGAGCTGTAGCCACCGAGCATACGGCGCAGAACTGGCAATATCGGAACAATAAAACCAGGTGAACATCAGAGAACATGGCAGTCAAGCAAGAGAGGCGAGGAACTAATTATCCGTGTAGGTGTAAGTGGTTCAGTGCACCAAACAGGGTCGACCTGAGGTCGTGACCCTTCGGAGCATGACGGAAAAGGCGTGTAGGGGAAAGGGTCACTTGAGAGTGCCAAGCTGCTTTTAGGGATATGTTGTATAGTACTAATTCGTCTCTGTTACAGGTTGACTGCATGAAACCATTTAGTGTTTGGTTTGGTGCTGCTAGTGTTGGGCTATGTTCAGACAGTCTGCTATATTTGTAAGCCACACGGATTCTGATTTTTTTCCAATCACAATTTAGATGTGATTTCAAATCCGATTAGCTTCAGTGTTCAAGATACATAACTCAGTCTGATTGGACAGAATGGATTCGATGTGGCTGTTATATTATTTGGTACTCAGCGACTATTAATGTTTCTTGCAGTGATGTTGACAGCTACATGGACAAACTCCAGAGTGACAAATCAAGGGGGGTTAGAACCTCAGGCTGGAGCAATTATTATATTAGGTGCTTTTGTAAGGAATCATCTTTTTCATAGTTCTTAGAACTGTGCCCCTTTCATACATGTTGACCCTGCAGGAACTGGGAATTTTTTAGAACACAGTGTGTAGGGAATTTTAGTAGCTACCAAGGGTACTATCTCAGTGCACAAGAACTATGAGTGATTTAAGTATGCAGTGACTGGTCCAGGTGTAGTGATGGTTTGCTTAACGGCTTTGTCAGCATCATTGGCCACTTCAGCAACACACACAAGGTTATATCTACACACAAGGTTATATCAGAACTAGTTATATACACACAAGTCAATGCCAGTTTAGAGTAATCAATAAACCTAACACGCATGTCTTTGGACTGTGGGAGGAAAATGGAGTACCCAGAGTAAACCCACGCAGACACGTGGACATGCAGACTCCACACAGAAGTTTTATTAAGTTTTATTATGTAAATATAAAATGCTAGTCTCGTGTAACTTAGCAGGTAACATAGTACAGAAAATGTACGTTACATTTAGTTCTATAGCAGACAAACTTATCCTTTTTTGTGTGTGTTAATACTTGCTGTAAAGTGACCTTGGGTTTGAGAAAGGCGGTATATAAATTAACATTATTATTATTATATTTATTATTATTATTATTATTATTATTATTATTATTATTATTATTATTATTATTATCCAGAGATACTTACAACTGGTACAGTCTGATAGTGGGCTAAGTACCTTTATCAAAGGGTGACAGTTTTGTGGGATTTGAACTCTATAGACCTTCTGGTCTACAGTTCAGTACCTTAACTCCTAAGCCACCAGAGTCCCATGTTAAAGTTATTGATAGAACACATGCATGTATGACAGGGAGTGCAGGTATGAAGTTCATAATTCATTGATTGGGATTTGATCCAGGGATCTTAGGCACCTGGGAAATATGTTCTACCAGTGTAGAGCTATTGGTGGTCCCGATATATCATCTTGTCATGCTGTCATGTTTCTGTGACATATCTAGGACTTCTTAAGTCTTTTTTCTTCCAAAGACAGTCTCAATCTTTACCAGTCAAAATCAGATTGAGTAATTAACCAATATCAGGAACTATCCTGGAAAGAAAACTTCTAATTGGGTAGTCTGCCAGCTCAATTCGTAACCCTTTCACTTCCAGGCAAAACGTCATAACACAACAATACCAAAAAAATGCAGATAAAGTGGGGCAGAAAAGTATTTAGTCAGCCACTGATTGTGCAAGTTCTCCTACTTAGAAATATGAGAGAGGTCTATAATTTTCATCATCATTTAATGCACTTCAACAATGTTAGGTACTACTTAACTAGGTGACAACTGCTTGCCTATCTTGTAGATGTACTCTTCCCAGACTGGTGCAGGTCTACAATTTTATTCCTGGTGTCCTTCGACAGCTCTTTGGTCTTGGCCATGGTTGAGTTTGGAGTCTGGCTGTTTAAGGCTGTGAACAGGTGTCTTTTATATAGATAATGAGGTCAAATAGGTGACATTAATACAGGTAATGAGTGGAAGGCAGAAGAAAAAATGTTCCAGGTCTGTGAGAGCCAGAAATCTTGCTTGTTTCTTGGTGACCAAATACCAAAAAAAAAATCTACAATGTGATTTCATTGTGAATCATATTTTGTCCTTCTCCAAATTTTTCTGTCTTATCCTTCTTTTATTGCTCTCCATAATCTCTGTTTGATATCCAGTGTTTAGTTGAGCAGGGTGTTGAGAGGAGATGTGTTACTTCAGAGTTCAAATGAATAATGAAAGTATCCCCAGCACACCTGCTAAAGCTTGAGATCTGGCCTTTCACAGTGATCTGGAATTTGGCCAAATCTCTTGAGGGTCAAGCTGCATAATAACTTTCTCTCAGTTTTTGGAGCTGAGACCTGCACCTTTATAATGTGGCTGCTGGACTATGAAAAGTCAGAACCTGTCACCATTGGCTTGTTTCAGTTATCAGATATATGCCAGGCCTGGGTCCTTTCTGTGTGGAGTCTGCATGTCCTCCTGCATGAATGAATAAAGTATTTAAATAGCCAAAGTCAAAGTCTTTTAAGAGCTTCAGAATTAAGTAAATAATGGCTATTAATTAGGGGATGGTGCTTGGGTGACATCACACCACCACCGGTGAGCTTAGTTTGACTCTTACTTCTGTCCAGGGAGTTCGTCTTTCATGGGAGGAAACTGGGATACTTGAAGAACCCATACAGACACAGGGATAACACAGTAAGAACTTCGTGCTCAGATGGCTCAGTGGCATTTCAGTAGCTTACCCCCACAGATACCCAGGTTCGAATTCCAGTAACGCACAATGCACAGGAACAATTATTCAAAGGGAGGAGAGGTCAAATGAGGTCATATCCTGGCACTGCAGTGGACTGGGGTATGCAGGTGTACTTTCATATGTACTCTGTGTAGCTGGGTACTGAGATAGACCCCTGTCCCACCCCCTACGGTCTGACCAGGAAGGTCATTGACCTTCCGACAGGACCAGGTTTCACATGGACACAATGTGGCTGTGTCTGAGGGAGTTATAATCTGACATTCCATCCACGGGTCACGATCTCCTACACCCCGTGATTTCCGGGTTATGCTTCAAATTCAGTAAATATACATTATTATGTTGTTATTTTTTTAATTATTAGTTCTACTCTTAAATGTTTACTGTTGTGAGTACACATCGGAGGTAGTTTAATGGCGTTAATACGTTGAAACGTGAGTATTCGTATGAGTATGTTTGTAGCTACAAAGGAGCTTTGGAATGGTAATGCTTTGTGTGTGTGTGTGTGTGTGTGTGTGTGTGTGTGTGTGTGTGTGTGTGTGTGTGTGTGTCTGTGTGTGTGAATGCACACGTGTGTTTTCCAAGTTGGGTTTCAGACAGAGATTCGATGACTAAAGCAGATCTTTGGGTATCTGGCTTTTCAAAGGAAACTTGACGATTTTGCCATTTTTCTTAGGACTAACAAAATGTGGTTAGAATGTAAAAAACGTCACACCTGCCTATTATCGTGGAGACAACTGGACGCACACATTTGTCTTTCAAATCACTCCGTCGTTCGTCCAAAAGAGTCAGTTTTAGTCAGTTTGTTTTTTGTATTTAGTGTCACTTCGGCATCGGGGTTATAACAATACGAGTCAGGTCACACTCACATTTGGGAAACCTAACACAAGTCACAGGAATAAACCCACACATACATGGGGGACATGCAAAACCCCACACATGTGGA
Organism: Parotocinclus maculicauda; assembly: GCA_034780255.1. Lineage (NCBI taxonomy): Eukaryota > Metazoa > Chordata > Actinopteri > Siluriformes > Loricariidae > Parotocinclus > Parotocinclus maculicauda. The sequence goes on from JAUZSU010189396.1 coordinate 33,785, forward strand.
GTCTAAGGTGGGAATCGAACTGGGCTCGGTCACAGTGCTAATCAATAGCACCACTTTGTTTCTCTGGTTTAGTAAAAAAAAAAAAAGGTTTTAAAAAACTGTTCCTTACGTGTTCACAACAGAAAAATACCAGACGCTTGACATACCCTTCTGTCTCGCAAACCCACCTCCCAACACACACACACACACACACACACACACACACACACACACACACACACACACACTCCCAAAGACAGATGTTCAGCCACCCTCTTGTGTGTTTTGTGTTCATTGGCTGTTTAGGCCATTCGGAACCAAGGATGAAACATATCCTCTTGCATCACCATAGAGGGAGCTAAACACTCTCTGTCTTTATGACACACACACACACACACACACACACACACACACGCTGAGCACATTTTATTCACTAGTTACAAATCTGAACATATTCTTTTCTATTGTGTGTCGAGGTCATGGGATAATTAAGAAGCTGTTAACAGTGCTTTAGCTCGTTCCTAAGTCATTTCAGCAGCTTGTGCATTATGGAATATTGAGACTGTTCAGCAAGTGTGAATATACACACATTTGATTTAACCGATATAGTGAAGTGAACTGTTTAAAATAAGCTGGTTTGCTTTGATTTCATTCCTCAAACCCTTAGCTGTGTTAAACAGTTGATTTGACTGTGTTTGAGACCTTGCTTCGTATTTAGTGTTTGTGTTACAGCAGCTCCACTTGAGATGTTTACTGGGTTATTTTTGGCTGTGAAAAAGAGGCAATTCACACTTCGTCTCCTCCTTTCCTGCCTTTTCTTCCTCTCCTCCGTACTTACACTGATGGTGATTTGATATGAGTTGCTTATCACTCCTCTCCTCCATTTGGCTGCTTGTCTTTCGGAGCTTTCGTCTCTCTGTTGCATGTTAACGTGTTAATTGCTCCTTGTTTAGAGCCCTGCTTTAAAAAGGCCCGTATTCCTTGTGTGTGTGTGTGTGTGTGTGTGTGTGTGTGTGTGAGGTTTGCCTACAGGCCCACATAATCTTTTTTTCACCTGTCGCCCCATTTCATCCAGATCTTCTTCCTCTGCTGATGTTCTGCTAGGTGATGAGAGCCAAAAATCAGCGTGAGGACTCTTAGGCAGGCTCTCCAGCCCAAAACACGCGGGCACACACACACACACACACACACACACTCTCTCTCTTCTTGCTTCCCCTTTTGTCCTAACATAGCCCGATTTTATCCACACTTTATAGGCTCCTTGTGACCCTACTAATGTCATATCTAATCTAGATATCAATCTAATATGATCTATGATCCAATCTAATATGAATGTTTGACTCCCTTTGTCATCAAGTGCCCCCATAAGTGCTCATAGGGTTTAGGTCAGCTGACTATGTGGGAAAGTCCATGGCAGTTACCACTCCTTGATCTTCTTTGGTCTTTAAGTAGTTGTTGCAAGCTTTGAGGTGTGTTTTGGGTCACTGTCCTGCTGCAGTGTGGATCTTTCTCCACAAAAATGCTACAAAACCAAAGATGGTCCCTACTCTGCATAATGTAACAGAAAACATACTTACATAACTCATACAAACATAACATAAAGCAGACAGAGATTCGACTTTCCATTACTGTGATTTTTCACTGACATAATACTGTAGATTTATTATGTAACACATATTCCCTATGTTACACCTTAACCTCAGGCACCTAAAATACATCTTTTGGTTTAAAAAAAAGTTGCAGATTTGTAAAATAAACAAACAAACAAACACAATCTAAATGTTTTATACAAGCCAGAAAAAAATGTCCTCACAAGGTTTAATGTGTGATCTGTCATTTGTGATCTATTTATGGGATACGTTCTGCTCACATATGATAGATAAACTTGACTTCTCACACACACACACACACACACACACACACACACACACAAACAAACGCGTTGTATGATTTCAACAGCTGTTTTTCCCTCTTTTAGATCTACAGTAGGCCTCCCCAGAGACGATCTGTAATAATTTAGACACACCTGCCTTTGAAAATAGACAGGTTATTTTATTATTAAATGTCATTGTCATTTAGAAAAAGCATGCAGTTTTCTCTCTGAATGGCAATTACATTTTGAATTTGCATCATAATTCTTTTTTAGATACAACGTGAGAATGGCAGTGCACTTGTTTCGCTCTCGCATCAGTCAAATAAAAAAAAAAGAGTGGGGACTGGGGTAGCCTAGCGGTTAAGGTACTGGACTCTGGACCTGATGGTCCTGGATTCAAATCCCACCTCTGCCAAGCTGCCACAGTTTGGTCCCTGATTGTATAAGTTGTAAGTCGCTCTGGATAAGGGCGTCTGCTAAATGCTATAAATGTAAACTAGAAAATGCAGCTCCCGGAGGAACTGCGGATGTGTGTTGCATCGGTGCCGTTGGTTCTGGCCTGGGCAGGT
>JAUZSU010189397.1:0-23828 GCA_034780255.1 Parotocinclus maculicauda
TGATCAAAGCCCACGGTGCCTCGAACCTAGGCTCGACCGGAATCGGCCGGGTCTCAGACCTGCCCAGGCCAGAACCACCGGCACCGATGTAACACACATCAGCAGTTCCTCCGGGAGCTGCATTTTCTAGTTATGAATGAAATTACACTTTTGTGTTAAAACAATAGCCTCTTTCTTACTAGAATCCCTGAAAATAGCCCATATACCTTTAACTGTGTATTATTAACACTTGCATCTTTCAAGCAGATCTTTTTTTCCTCAAGCGCTATAACGTTTAACAAAATTCACATACGATGGATTTGGTCGTCGTTACTTAGTGGCACGTCTTCTGTTCTTACGTCATGTTCTTGTGGCTGTTTAGCACGTTACAAACGGCACCATTTGTTTAATGGACCCTTATCCCTGGCGCAGTGAGTGTTTTTCATTTTCGGGAAGCCAGGAGTTGTTTATTGTGTTATATCACATTATAAACAAACTGACAGATGAAAAACGGAGTAAGACTTTCCGAGTTTTCTGTATAGTTATTCTGATTTCCAATCCATGCTTTCTGATTGACGTACCTGTGGGGAGGTTGTGTCACGCTACAAGTACACGGTTGTTTCAGTTTCTGTTGTGTTCTCGGGTTTTGACTTTTCCTCCTGAGAGGCATTAAAACGTCTTTAAAAACAATTAAGTTTTAATATTCCCAAACTTGCAGATACCCTGTTTTAGACTTTGCATCGTTATGACTTAGATCTGTGTACTGACCATCAAACTGTGTACTCGTCGTCTCTGTGATTTTCTATTTAAAATGTAAAACTGCTAGTCACAAAAATGGAGACTCGTTGTGGAGTCATGCAGTACTAGATCAGCTGAAAGAAAAGGTTTGTGAACCTCTTGGACTTCTGTACTAAATATCTAATAATGCCATCTCTGCTGGAAAAAGTAGATCATTTTAATCGCATGTATTAAAACTTTTAGCTATAGGTGATCAGCTCTAGTGTCAGTGTTTTCAGCTTTGTTTACACCGAAAGTTTTTCCTCACAGATCTCTAGCCACGTGAAGGCCATCGACTCGATCTATCAGAGCACGGATTTCCAAGGAATTCGCAACATCAGCTTTATGGTGAAGAGAATCAGGGTACGTCTGACTTTGTGAACACTGAAAAGTTTACAATTGTGTTTTGGTTATATTGGCATTCTGCATTTATGAAAAACAATTTTCCATCGGGATAGGTTGTACTTGGACTCTAGAATTTACTCAGGCTACAGACTTGACTCAACTCTTGACTTACAGAATAGAAACTTAAAATTGCAGTTGAATCTGGACTGGACATGAAATCGCATGCTATGGACACTCAAGACTAGTCGGACTGTAAATTCTACCCACACTGGCCACTTTCTCATTCTCAGCACCGCAGTGATACTGATTGCAGTGATGATGATAATGCTATGCTGGTATGAGCGGATCAGATACAGCAGTGTTGCTGGAGTTTTTAAACACTGTTCACTCAATATGCATAAATCAAATGAAAAGTTAAAAAAACTTAATTATAGTGATTGAATAGTAAGTGACATATTCATGGGGTGAACAGAATCATGTTAAACTGGACCAGAGTGCCCTCAGATTGTGTTCAGTAGGATGTATGATCACCCAAGAGATCCAAAACACTCTGACAGTGATGGAGCATGGGCAGGATCAGGTTATCCATCAGATCTTATGGGATCAGATTCATATTCATTTTCATATCCCCTCATTCATGTGAGCAGTGTATTACTATCAGCACAACACACAAGCACTCCACCACCATGACAGTGTGACTGTAGTGCTGAGAACGACCGACCACCCAAATAGTACCTGATCTGTGCTGGTCCTGACCATTAGGGAACAGAGTAAAGGGGACAAACAGCTGGACTAGAGGCTGTAACTGTAGAATGACAGAGAGCATCTAAATAGAGGGTGAAACTGAGAAAATAGACAGTGAGTGTATAAACAATAAAGTGCTATGTCTTTGTGTATTTAAATGTAGTAGCTACCTACGCCCAACATGCTCTGTTTTGGTTCTCCCTCAGATCAATACCACGAATGATGAAAAGGACAGTACAAACCCATTCCGTTTCTCCAACATTGGTGTGGAAAAGTTTCTGGAGTTAAACTCGGAGCAGAACCATGACGACTACTGCCTAGCTTATGTGTTCACGGACAGGGACTTTGATGATGGCGTTCTTGGGCTGGCCTGGGTCGGAGCTCCCTCAGGTACACACACACACACACACACACAGCCGGCACTGATTTACAGCTAAAGCCAGGTCTGTACAATAACGAAGAAACAACCTGACCTTTGTTCCATCCCTTTCCCTTTGCTTTCCACTACCACAGGAAGCTCAGGTGGTATCTGTGAAAAGAGTAAGCTCTACACAGATGGAAAGAAGAAGTCTCTGAACACCGGGATCATCACTGTGCAGAACTACGCTTCTCATGTCCCACCTAAGGTTTCTCATATCACCTTCGCCCATGAGGTTGGACACAACTTTGGCTCCCCTGTGAGTAGTAGCTGTTGTATTTATGGTTGGAAAAGTATTATTAGAAAATAAATGTTCCTTTTGTTAGGAAAATACTCTGTTGGATCATTGGATGCTATTGTGAGGGCTGATACTGGTTACCTAGCTGTAAACACTTTCTCTGTGGTTTTCTCCAGCATGACTCTGGTGATGAGTGCACTCCTGGAGAGTCAAAGGTCAGCAACTTAAAGGAGCGGGGCAACTACATCATGTACGCCCGAGCCACATCAGGAGACAAGTTCAACAACAACAAATTCTCCATCTGCAGCATCCGCAACATCAGCCAGGTGCTGGATAAGAAGAGAAACCAGTGCTTTGTCGGTAAGAGCTCTCCGCACGTGGTGCCGATTGTATGTCGGGATTTATGTCAAGCGACTTTTGATTTGCCAGCTACCCTTACAAAATACATAAGAAATAAACAAACAACAAATGACATCAGGGCAACCTCTCCTAAGATAGTAAAACAACCTGCTCCTAAATAAATCAACAGAATCAGGTGGCAGTATCAGATGCCAGATCAAGGGGAAAAAAAAGTCTGCCAACCTGAGAAAGCGGCCCTCTACAGTCGAACATAATTTACGCGAGTGCCTCCCTATCTCCAGGCAACTAACATCATCAAAGAAATCCTAAGCCCAAATTCAGACGACTCATCAAATTTTCAAGGGCAACAGGCCTAAGAGTGCTAGCATTGTAAACCCTCCCAAATTAGTAGTCACCACCGTTCCTGCCACACCTATACCCCCATGGCTAATATGCTATTGAGAAACTACAAACAAGCTAATTTAAATGTCTGAATTTCCTTTGCTCCTGGATTTTTTTCCACTTGACAATGTACTGCTATTCATTTGTGGAATCGGCAAGCTCTCAAATAAAGCTAAGTGATGAGACATGGGACTTATAATGATGCATAAAATGTCATAATAAATTAAACAAGAATAGCCCTGCTAAAAAGAGTTCCATCCAGAATGTACTTTTCTGCTTTTTCTAGTGTGAAAGGAGCCACGAAAAGGACAGGATTATTCTCTCTCCCAAGCTGATTAACGTTTTGTATCTAATCTGTAAAAAAGTACAGCAAATTTCTGTTTCAAAATAAAAACAAAGAATTAAAAAAAAAAAAATTTTAAATAATAAAAAAAGAAAAGGACAGGATAAAGCCATTAAATTAGAAGATGAATAAGGAATTATTGCTGTAGATTTAGAAAAATAGGTCATAAAACTATTTTTACAGTGTATGTAGTCGTTTTATAAAAATTTGCAATGTTGCTTTTAATTTCTCAAAGACTCGCAGTACTGATATTAATTTAAAAAAAGGAAACGGTGAAAGCTCAGTGCACTGTTTATGGATTATTTTTATGGGATTCCCTTAAATACACCCATAAAGTAAACCGAATTTCGACGTAAGTCGAATCATACTGTAACGTCAGTCGCTGCTGGAAGCGAAGCGTCCGGGCACCAGCCAACATTTAGTGACTCGCTGATCTCTTTTGTTGGGTAAGTGTTGTCTACGTGCTCTGTTCTGTGTTCGTGAGCTGCAGCGGTGTGTGCGCGTGTGTGTGGGCGTGTCTGGGGGCGAGTGGGAGTGTCCGGGCTGGTAAAAGAGTCCTTGTCAGGACTGGTAGTGCTGTCTGGTTTTGCAACGTGAAATAAAGCAAGGTATGAAAAGAGCTGGCGAGTATCGGTCTGGTTTTTCCACCCCGACGTTACAATACGTTCATACAGTACTATACTGCAAACATTTAGCCTATCCAAACACAGGTACAGTAAAATATTGTGCAGTACAATATGTTTATTAATGAAATACTGTACTGTAAGTGCTGTAACAGTAATAAAAAGTGTACAGTACTGGACTCTATTCTTCATCCGTTGCACGTAGCTCAACTTACGAGGCAAAAGCGCGGAAGTCGGACGAGGCTTCGTATAAAGCGTCGTAACTCGAGACTGTCGTAAACTGAGGACTACCTGTACCATACTTCATAACCAAACTTATTTCCTGTTGTATCCTGGCATGAGGCGACACAACAGGGTAACTCGTGCCTTAGTTTAAATCTGTAAAACTGTAGTTTTCCTCAATAGTATCCTTCCACTCTAATATAGTAATTATGGACCCATCATTACGTTTACACAAGTTTTTTTGTCAATGAGTGCAAGTTGCTCGCATGCTGACAAGATTGTGACAACACTAGTTGGAGCCCAGCTCAAATGCGGGCCCAGTTTTGGACGTTGCGTGTGGACGTATTGCCCATGACAAAAGATGTGAAGCGCTGTGCAGACTTCCTGCACAAATGGCTTGTTTTATACGATGTAAAAGCCCCTTTTCATGGTAGACGTTTGAAATGTGTTTCTGCGGCATGGCGAGCAGACTGGTACAAACAAACCACGTATTGTATGAGAGAGGATGGGTGCGAAATAAAACCATGTGATAGTGGCTGGGTGTAGGGGTCGGAATAGAATTTTGATGGCCAAGAATTTTTATTGTAGTGGAAAAAAACACGGAATTGCTTCGTTCCAATCTCCCTCTCTTTGATTCTCACTGTCTGTGTGCTTTATTTCTATTTTTTTTTTCCTTTCAAAAGTCAATGAAAGAAACTTTTTAGATTATTTATATAACTTCTGTTCCTTGAGGAAGATGTGTTGATGTACAGCTATTTACATTTACATTTAGGGCAGTTAGCAGACGCCCTTATCCAGAGCGACTTACAACTTATACAATCTTACAATTCAAGCAATGGTGGGTTAAGGTTTTGCTAAGGACCAAACTGTTGCAGGTCCAGAGTCCAGTACCTTAACCACTAGGCTACCGCAGTCCCAGCTCTATCACTGGAATCTCAGTTCTACCCTCTTGACCTTGGAGAGAACACTTCAGGATTGTCAAAGTTGATTGATTTCAAGTTAGTTATTAACTATTCTGTAGGTCCACTATTCCATTTTAAATAGACTTTGTAGGATGATATAGTTGAAGCGTGATTAGTGGGATAGTACATTCAATCTTACCTAAGTACCTTACCTGTGTTACACTGCCTTTGTTTTAGGGCTGTGGATTTTCCCTTTGTGATAAAGGCACTCACATTTTTTATGTGGTTTAAAAAATTATTTAAGGTACATGCCTTCTCTGTTATTACTTGGTGCTGAAAAATGGAAGCTAAAAGATAAAAAACGAGTGATTGGACACAGGCAGAGCTAAAAGTGTCAGAACATTTTACATAATGTATGGAATTACTATTATATGTACAGTAAAAGATGGTTCTGCTTACAGTACTGATTGTGCAGTTTTCCTTCTGTATGCTTTTTCCTTCTGATGATTATTAAATGAATTTCTCTCTCTCTCTCTCTCTCTCTCTCTCTCTTTCTCTCTCTCTCTCTGTCTCTCTTTCTCTCTCTCACTCTCTCTTTCTCTAACTCTCTCTCTCTCTCTTTCTCTCTCTCACTTACTTATTTACTTCTTTACGATGTTGCCTAAGATAATTGTCATCCTGTATACCCTGTTGCAAACATCCCCTCGCTCGGATTATAGCAAAGACAAATAATTTTAATCAGTCGTATGTTTTGGGTGTTTTGTAATGGTAACAATTGTACTTCCTTTGCCTAAATATTTACCCCCCTTGACCGTTAGAAATTTTGAGTTGTTACAGACATTAAAATGCACTTAAAAACAAGGGTTAATTAAACAAAAAGCAAACACCTGTTCATTGCATTCAGTGTATTTACCACCCTGCATCAATAATTGGTCACACGACCTTAAAATGCAATTAAAGCAGCGAGTGTTTTAGAATTGCGTTCAATCAGCTTTGTACATCTGGAGCATGAAATTTTTTTGCCCATTCTTTCTGGCAAAATTGCTTGACTCATGAAGTCATATCCACTCTGATACATTGAGGTTATTGCTTGCAAACCACTCTCATATGTTGCTTTGGAAGTATGCTTATAATTGTTATATTGTATTTGTAAGTTAAACCTATGACCTTGTCTCGGGTTTGTTTCAGACTATAACATTTGTTCCTCAGACCTTGTCCACTTTCCCAGTCCCTGCAGATGACACATCTACACTGCCTGTTGCTACCACCACCCTGCTTCACATGGTAAGTGGTGTTCTCAGAGTGATGATCAGTATATGGGTTGGTCTTATCTGAGTACACTTTCAAATATATTTGCTGATTTTAACAGGCAACCTGATCCAAGCATAGTCTGAGTTGTTTAGTTTTTCCATTGCTTAATAATGGACTGTGCTCTTTTGAAATTTCAAAGTTTTGTTACTCTCTTATTGGATCTTTTCTATTATTTTGAACTCGTTTCATGCTGTTTGTGTTGGTATTTTCTTAAACCGTATAAATATATTTATATTGTGATCATATAATACTTTAAGTGAACACAGTAGGGCAATTAGACCCTATTCAGTTAATTAGTGGGTTTCAATCATTACTGTGTTTCTGGTGTCATGGTGGCTAGTGACGAATAACAAGTGATTAGCACTGTAACTGACAGTTCCAAAAATCCCATGTTCAGTTGCTAGTCTTCTTTAATATGTGCCTGTGTGGAGATTGCTTGTTCTCCTGTTGCTGTGGCACTCCTGTTTCCTCCATTAGGAGTGTCTTTCTCCCACATGCTTTTGGTAAGTTGGTGTATCTGATGTGTCTCACTTGAAGTAAGCAAGTTTGTTTGTGTGGCCTGTTAGGGATTGAAACCATGTCTAGGGGTTGTTCCTTATTTGCACCCTATGTTTCCAGCTAGAACCCAGGTACTCACAGCACCTGGTTAGGTATAACAAGAATTGAATACAACAATGAATGAATTTCATTGTTTATTCGTTTTTGGACATGTGAGCATTATGGGCAGTTATGTGTATGTATGATGTATGACATAAACTATAATTAGTATAAGTTAATTTTAATTCAAAGTTGTGACATTACTAAATGAAAAAGTTAAATGTTGATGAATACCTAAGTAAGGCACTTTATATTCTTTTTACTTTTTAAACCTTTTTATTTAACTGCACACATACACATACTTTTGGCCATATAGTGTGTACTAATCACATTATATGGCCAAAAGTATGTGTATGTGTGCAGTTAAATAAAAAGGCATACAAAACAGATTGAATAATGAATAGCGTTGCTTAGTTCAATAAGTAGGAGTAGGTTAGTAGTAATTTCGGTCATATTTGGCTGCCACTACATTTCCTCAGTTCATTTCTTTGAACATTTTTGAAAAATGTTACGAACTTCAAAAGAACTTTTCTAACTGTACTGCTGATCCTGTATCACAACACCTATGTGGCCGCGGAATTACCTCTCTAATACAATTAGCCTACACATTTTAATCCGGCTTCCTTTAAAGCTTATTGGAGAGTTCACTACCTCAACTTTGCCAGAGTCAAATCCTACTATTCAAGTGATCTGTTTGTAGAAGTCCTGCTTCACGCATCGCGTGTTTAGTGTTAGTCTGGCTTGTCTGTCATTAGTGTATATTCCTTCTAAAGATGAAAGGCAAGTAAATCAAAGGCCTTCTGACATCTTGTGGAAATAGCAATGCGAATGTTTTTTTTATGTTGGCTATACATCGGTGAGTGGTGTGCTTTGGTTATTTGACAAGAACCACCTATCGTTCGTTTAAAGATTTGACTTTTTACCTTTTAAATGGCTATCGCGCTTCCCTAAAGCCTTTTTCACCTGCAATAAAGTCTTCTTTAATTTCCTATGTAACTTCTCTAGACGCTCTCTAGCTTTCTTTCTTGCTCATGTCTCTTACAGCTCTGCACCTTATGTCCGCGCGATCAATCCGGGTCAGGGGGAACTGTGGCTCATTGAGAGCTGCATGAATAAACACGAATAGAAAAGTTGTGTTCAGTTAACCGACGGATTCGGAGGGGGGAAACCGGGCTGTTCTCTTCTTTCTTAATGCTGCCTGCTGTCCGATCGGGCTCATTTGTCTCTGTGCTAGTAAGGTTATGGGAATAGGACAAATAAGTGTTCTGTCCGTGTTTTGTTCACTGTTGGCATTTATACAGACAGACCTCATTGCTCCCAGGTTGGGCAAAAATATGTCAGTCTTTCGCTTCTTTAGTTCTTTCACATTAGTGCTCCAGTATGTTCTTAAACAACAGTAGCCTAAGCTATCACATGGCAGGATTTTTGTTCGAGATCTTGGCCGTGTACTTATACAATTATACTGAAACGTATCGCAAGTCTATTTTTTTTTAACCAAGCTGTTTACTCAAAAAAAATGAATCCATGAAGATTAATTTACCTCCTAATCAGTCTTGTGATATAGAACAATGGCTTTTAGGCGTCTGTAATTCCCCGATCAGCAATAATAATTGTGGGACTTGTATAAGCGCTTTGTGTCTATTGTCTATAATATATTGTAGGTTGTATTTTAAATGTTTACTGGACCAAAAAAAGGTTTTATGACACATATCAGTTCATATCTCGTCACGTTCAAATGAATGGCATTTATTTTGCTATTTTAATCACTACAGCTATTATTTGAATAATAAAGTTAGTATTTATTAAAATTGTGTACAGACACAATAAATTAACATAGTGTAAAAACATAAAAGATAAATACTGTTGGTGAAGCACACAGCACCCGTAATCTATTCTATTGTACAACTCATTCTGTATTGACCAAAGTTTTTTTTAGTCCTGTACTAAAATGTCCATTGACCAGTAAACGTTTGGAACAGGTATCGTCTGTGTTTGTAAAATTAGCAAAAGTTTTAAAAAATGCATGACTGTTGAAATGTATATATTTGAATGCTTCGCTACATTCAAATGATCACTTGACAGGACACAACAATATGTCATAGCATACATATGTGTTAGATACGCCGATATGGGCATAAAATAAAATAAATAAATATACATAAATAATATTTGAATAATATAAACAAAAATCATTTTGCAAAATCAGTTAAAAGTCTAAAGCTTTCTGTTTGAGCAAGCACGTACAAAAAAATAGCCCAAATAATAATAATAATAATAATAATAATAATAATAATAAGTAACTTCATCATAGGATTGTTGTTTTGGATTTGCGGAGGCTTGTTTGTTTGTTGTTTATTTGTTTTTTTGGTTTTTTTTTTGTTTTTGTTTTTGTTTTTTTCAGAAAAAAGAACTGTACCCCGCTACATTGTTCATAACGTTCTACTAAACATCTGGGGTATGTTTTCCAAAATGTTCGTAACGCTATTTTTTTCGTAATCTCGTTCTTAAAAACATTCTTAAATGTATTTCCCTGAAATCCATTGTAACTAAATCTCGTTCGTTAATTTAAGAGTATTCCAATCCATTTGTAACTAAGTACTTCTTAAATTGAGGTTTTCGTGCAGTTCTACGTCAAAAACGTTAGAGGCCGCTAATTTTCTTTTCTTTTTTTTTTTTACTTAACGCTGGTTTTATGTATGGCAACAACACATTTAACTAAACCTATAGTTAATTTATATTATTTTTTTTTATGGAATTGCATGCGTACACTATATCTAATGCCTATAATAAATCTACTCTTTGAATTATGTATATGTGTTAGTATGTCTGCAGTTGACTTTGGCTGTAAGTATCATGGTGTAGTGGATAGTGTTGCAGGTTCCCATTCTGAAGGTAAATAAAATAATAAATTTTGAAGACGACGGAAGCTTTTGGGGAATCTAAAACACTCATCGCAAAACGAACGTTCCTAATAAAGTTACGTAATTCTTAAAGTTGTTCGAAAATCAGTGGGATTAATCGTTATAGGGAAACCCATCTTGCTTGGTAGAGAAGTTGGGTAAAATGGGCCCGGGGTGCGCTTTTCTTCGGCACTGTTTCTCGCGTTTGGGTGAAAAGTCCTTTCACTGTGGCTACAATAGGGTACTGGGCCAGGGGAGGAGTCCTTCACAATTAGTCAATTTAATGGCGCCTTTACTTAATTTTTGTAGTCATTAACCACTAAGGAAAAGACGGCTTCCAGTTTTCATATACAGAAATAATTATTGCCGTGTTATTCAAATGCAGCTTTAAAAAATTCCTTTAGACGTGGATGATGTACTTAATATTTTAAATAATAATAAACAATGGTTTTAGTGATTGTTTTCAGTATGCTTGCTACAACATGCTAATGCAAATGAAAGACTTGTTACAGGTTTATAGCAAAACGGAATACTGTATTGTATCTTATAAATGTATACATTAACATAAAAGCGCAAGAAAGTGTCACTGAATAATAAGCACCCGGATCCAAATATGAAAATTTCCTTTGATCAGTCGACTATAATCCAAATCTCTGCTGTTACTCACTTTGCATAAATCTCGACTGAGAAAAAAATCATCATTGTAGCAGTATAGGAAAACAGAGAAACAAAACGCTTAGAGCACTTAAAAGTTACGTTCTGACAAATAGTTTATGAACACCAATTACAAGAAAAGTGACAAGGGATAGAAAAGACAACGTAGACTTAGATCAATAGTATTATATACAGGCATATTTTTACACATATATTACAGACTGGGAGAATGATCGCATTATTTAAGATATAGGCATAATTCAATATAAAATCTCGAAATAAAAATAAAAATCTGATAACGTTCAGTTCCACATTTGACCAGTACCCCACACAGGTAGTGACAGTAGTGTAGTAAAAAAGGTGCTTACGACTCAAATGATTGTCTGATGAACATAAAGGAAAACGTTTGCATCTTGGCTGCGCCTCATCACTCGGACAAATGAAAAAGACGATGAACACCGGATTTTGGTAACTCCCTTTTGTCAGTGGTCCTGCCAGAAAACATTGAGCAAAAGTTCTTATAAAAAAGCTAACGATTTATCATGCAACTGATGGAATAGGGAAAGGCGTGGGGTCCATTGAAAGCGCTTGAAAAAAAGACGTGCTTTTTATCTTTTTGTATTCATTTTCTCTCTGAATAAGTATCAGTTAGTCTTTATCGTCTTTCCCGATATTTCATAATGTTTATTTGGGTCCATATTTCCAGCAAATAGTTTTCTCTGTCTTTTTTAGTATCATACGTCGCATTCAGAGTCACTTGACGTTACAGAGAGGATAGAGGTGGCCGTGTCCGCGCGCTCCGTCACGCTCGACACGCTGGTGGTAGGACTGGCAGCGGTGCAGGGCGATTCTGCCGAGCTATGCGGAGTACAATCAGACAGAGAGCGCATCCCGTTCTGCCCTATGGCTTGATGCTGAAGCCTAGACAGAGAGAAAGAGGTTGAAATGAGACCCCTGTTCAGAACAATTCCATAGATTTCCATAGTAGTTCCATGTACATCAGTTGGGTTTAATTGTGGCTTGTCCACCTGTTCTTACAAGCTTTGATCCAACTTCAGGCCTACAACTACTTATTTGCCGTATATAAACCGGAATAAGCCAGAAATAGCTTTAAAATTGTTACCAGTATTAGATACATGTCAAACTACAGGCTTGTGTAACAATTCTGACCACGTTTGGAATAACATTATCAATGCCTCTGTGATTTTAAATGTGTTGATAATAAAATGTCTGGCCATATCTTCTTATTTTTGAACGACGAGATACATTTCAAATTAAAACACTACCAAGTTCAGTATTTACAATTTTTTGACAACATTTACCAATAACATTTACGAAGATAACAATGTATCCTGCTGATACATAATACCCTCGTAGTACACAACAAATATTTGCAATATCGCAAAAAGTTGACCAATAACATTCGCAAAAAGTAAAAACGTGTTGTATGTAGCGCGTGGAACAACAAATCAACACTGTACAGTTATCCACATACATAGAAAAAATCTGATGTATTTTCATTTGTCTGCTGAAAATCTGTTCACACAGTGATTTTTTATCTTATAGATGAGCAACAGTGTATGACACTATATGCATAAAACAAATAGCTTTAGCACCGTCCTCATATAAAAAATAAACGTATACACAATTATTACATCACAACGTAGGCCAAAACACAATAAGTCGTACTAGTATTAAGCTAATGATTGTCTATTACAGATAAATAAAATTAAATCAAAGGTAAATATGATACGAAGCTGGCTGATATAAGCATAGCATTGCGTTGGGACTTTTAACAGTGCAGTTAGCAAGCTTATATATTTTATATTTATCTACTTAATTTATGGAGAGCAAAAATCAAACAGAAATTATGATTATTGTGGGAAATTATTATTCATATCTTCTTGTAGTGTTTCCTTGTTGCTCTCATCTTACATAACAACTGAATATATTTTTAAAAATGCCTTTGTATAAGGCAGTCTGTTTGGACTACAGCGTTACAGCGTGCCACATGATCAGATTTCACAACAACCATAATAATGATTTATATTATTATTATTATAACTGTTACTATAACTATATCTATGACAATAACTCATTATAAATAACTTTTTTTGCATTATTTGGCTTTTGTGTCAGTTCATATCCAAATTAATCTAAACAGACTACTTTTGAACACTGGCAGTAGCAGCTTTATTAGTCCGTGGGAGTAGGAAGGTTTACTCCATTGAAAATGCAGTCTAAGCCATATATATACAACATACCTGTTTTTGGCTGCTGCTGCTCTGTCCCTTTGTCTCCGGTTTTTAAACCAATTTCCGACCTGTGTGGGAGTGAGTCCAGTGGCTTGCGCCAGCTCCCGTTTCTTGCTCGGATTTGGATATGGGTCCTGCAGGTACCACTCCCTCAACAGGCTTCGTGTCCGTTCTTTGAAACAGTGCGTCTTCTGCTCGCCGTCCCAGATGGTCCTGGGAAGTGGAAACTTCTTACGAACGCGATACTTGTCGACGGGTCCAAGTGGGCGGCCGCGCAGCTTCTCTGCCTCCTGGTAGTGAGCTTCGAGCCACATGGCTTGCAGTTTACCGTGCGAGTCCTTGGTAAACTTGTGGTTTTCCAGGATGTGGTAGAGGTCGCGGAAGTTGCCTGTGTGAAAAGCGACCACGGCGCGAGCGCGCAGGATAGACTCGTGTTTGTTGATGGCCTCGCATGCGCCCGGCGCAACCGGCAACGACCACAGAAAGCGACCGAGACGCTCGATGTCCCCGGTCTCTTCCAGCGTCTCGCAGACGCTCGCCACCTGCTCGGCAGAGAAATTGAGTCGGTAGCTGAAACATGGACAGGTCTTCGGGGGACCGGGCGCTGGGCGCACTGCTCGCCAAGAGCAAGGGCCGATCAGCGAAGTTGGGCAGGAAGAAATGGGAGGGATAGAGCTCTAAAGGAGATCTGAAAACCATGGAAATGACCTGAGAGAGAAAGAAAATTAGCAAGGAAAAAAGAGGAACTGACGAGTGCAAGATTGAATGATTCAATAGCTATCGGCTAATGACACCAGGCTCATAATATCTCCCCCTAAAAATCCACGCCTGAGTGTAGCATTGAAATATTTTGTTTCGCTTTTCTATTGGTCTTCTCGGTGTCGTTGCAGGGTTGTCATGGCAGCCCTGCCAATCACTGTCAAGCGTGCCAATCATTAGCCAGTACGTAGTGGCTTTCACCACTTGTTCTGCTCGCGGAGGGGGTTATCAGGAAGTCCGATCTGAACGGCCGCCCTCCCTCCTAAAGCCCAAGCCGAGCCTCTGCCTATTTGTTGAATGGAATGAGCAATTAGTGGGTGGAATATTATTGTAATTTTAACCAGACTCGTTAAAGCTAAAAAAGATATGTAGTAAAGAGTAGGCAGAGGTGGCGGAGGGATGGAGGAGGGGCTCGGGGTGACAGTCCTGCACATGGAATCCACATTTAAATGAAGGACATGAAACGGAGTCTACAACAGTGCGTATATGCGACTTCGTCCTGCACACACACACACACACACACACACGCACACGCTGTACGAAAACAGTCGAGCTTTATCCTACCTATTAAGTTATACTTATTTCGTGTCTTGCATCTAAAAGTGTATTTTACTAAAAGTCGTTTCTAACCTTGAAGCCCTCTTAAGGCTGTCATCTGCGCAGATGCAGTGCTGCTACGGATGCTGCCTCAGCATCCCTGTGGTTGATCCATTATTTTATATGGAGAGGCCTTAACGGAACTGTTGTTTTGTGCATGTTTAGGCTAAAAGTAAAAGCAACAACTTTGCGACGCGCTGTTAATGGCTGGTGGTATTAGAATATATTAATGATCCTCAACATGTTCCATTAACATTTTCTTTCTTTTCAAAGGATGATCCTGTTTAAAATAGAAGCCGTGCGTGGGGCCACACTACGAGAACTTGTTGCCGAAACCAGTCAGGTATGGTTTTTAATACTTACGCCTTGCAGTGTATTTAGAAATGGTTTGGGAGTTAAGAAAACAACAATCTTCGACGAAAATCTTTTAATCTGCATCGAGAAGTAGCACTTGGCCTATAATTTTCACTGTGACAACCGTACTATATATAATATATTTTATTATTTTATTACATTTAATTATTTAATTATATTTAATTACATGTTTTAATTATTGAACATATATTCACAAATGTGGAACTTTCTGTTTCCTATATCAAACTTGCCTCCCTCCTTGTCACCTGAAACCCCACGAAGAAACGCCAAGTGTCAGTTGAATTGGTCACAATAGGAAGCTTCCTGAACTGGAAATAGCGTATGACCGCATATACCTGTTCTAATCCACTCTTCTGTATGCTGAATATTCTGTCTGAAAGCCCCTCGTCACCAGGTGTTTAACCTGATCACCTTACGTTTGTGTGTGTGTGTGTGTGTGTGTGTGTGTGTGTGTGTGCTTAAAGATTATTTGCAAAAGTGCTATTGCAGACACCACGGAAATTGCTTTAGGGGTACCGTAATAACTCGAATGGGATGCGCATAAGCCTCTGGTAAATCACTTTATTTAACACGGCCCTTTGTTTACGTTAAGCATGTAATTAACACCCCCAAACAAGTTTATTCACCTGGGCTAATTATCTATTTATCCCCAAGCTTCCACAGCTCTCGTCTTTGCGATAAGCAGCAGGGGGACGAGCTCCTCAATACCGACGAGCCAATAGCCCTCTCTTTGTTTATTTAATTCCTCCGCCTCACAGCACAATGCGGGCGCCCGGTAAACTCAAACGCGTGACTTTATCCAGCGGCTAGATTGTTTCAGCTTTACCCTGGCAACTTCGGGCATGAAGTTTACATCACCCAACACCATAATGTCGAAGGTTCTCCCGAGCGATGTACATAAACACGTGTCGTCAGTGCCTGAGCTAGAATCTGCAACACCAAAGACAAGGTAAGAAAAGTTAAACCCTTTATACCGCGTTTTCTATAATGTAGTGTGATATTAATTTGCACCCATTGGTTACGCGGTTACGTTTAACACGCTACATTTTGTGCAGAGAGTCGATATATATTTGCGAACTAGGAGAGAATGTACTGCTCGCAAAAATAGGGGATAATTTAAAATGAAATATCTCTAATAAAGTAGCCCTGTTTTTGCGAACAGTGTATATGAGTGTGTAAAAGCTACATTCTGGTCTTAACTGCTCCTCGTAAGTCGTCTTGTGTTGACTGTAATGGAGACAGTGACGTGTGATCTATATAGTGGATCTTTTTTTAATCTGTTGTAACCTGTTTTCCCCGTGTTCATATCATTTCAGCGATGTGGTTTCGTCCCAAATCCAAACACCCCCTCTCTAGTTTTTTTCCAGGTAAGGAAATCATGTGCTTGGCTTTCGCTTCAAGTAGGCTAGAATGCCACGAATTTCCTAACTGCACCCAGTCGACCAGAGGTGGAGATTCTGTGTCGGATAACACCTTTGCATCTTGTAAGTTTTTAAACTAATGTTCTTGACTGGTGTGAATCGCGAAAAGAAATGTGTTTACTTCCAATTCATTGTCGTTTAAACTGGTTAGATTAGGTAACCCCGTAGACAAACCGTGTTTTTAGGATTTTGTCAATCGGTCCTCTTCACAAACACAAACACAGCTTGCAGCTCTGCGGGTCCGTCGGGATGGGGCGCAAATGTCCCTTTTTATTACATTAATCTCAAGTTTCCAACCGCTTTCGTTTTCATCGTGCGGGTCTTTTGCCCAAGAACAACTGCAGACGCGTTTTCTAATATGAATATACACAACTGGCTTATACTAAGCACGTATGATGTTTATACTTCTGTTGTTGGCAGTAAAGGATATTTTGGAAAAGTCTGTTATATAGGATCGGGAAGGTTTTCTTGCTCCAACACCATGTCTATTTTGTGTGGTCTCATTAAGTGGACATCCTGCTAGGTCTGCAGAGTTATACGACAGCTGTCCAATCAGTGCTTGTGCACGGCTTGTTAGCGACATTTAATGAGGCTTCTCTGCGCACCAAGAGAATGGCACCTAAATGTTAGATTTACCTTGTGTCAGCTTGTTACATCTAATGAAGGCATTGGAGGATGCTCTCCTCAATGGAAGTGGGAGAGTGGAACTATAGACCCTCTATCTTCCGAATTCCAAAACTCTCTCTCTCTCTCTCTCTCTCTCTCTCTCTAACTGAGATGTTTTTCAATGACCACTGAATGACTGACAAGGGCGAGCATGCGTGGAATCTACCTTTAGACCCAGCTAATGATATCAGTCACATGGTAGGCAAAAGCAAGGTGTCTGATATTGCGTTGTTGATTGACCTGTGTATGCAAAACATAATATTGTAATTGTTCTATTCCAACGCAAAATAATCAATAAATCAACAATTGAACTGTAA
The DNA here is from genome assembly GCA_034780255.1 of Parotocinclus maculicauda. NCBI lineage: Eukaryota > Metazoa > Chordata > Actinopteri > Siluriformes > Loricariidae > Parotocinclus > Parotocinclus maculicauda. The sequence goes on from JAUZSU010189397.1 coordinate 17,185, forward strand.
TTATTTCAGAATAACATTCGTGAGGAAACTTCTTACAAAAGCGAGTCGAGCTCAGCATCAGAAAGTACCACCCAACACATCATAACCATTCAGTAGCATTATATAAAATATCATTTGTTTAATTAAGATGCTATTTAATGTTTTGTATTGGCTATATACACTGCTCATAAAAGAATATTTAATTATGGGATATTTCATTTTTAAGTATCCACTAATTTGAGGCATCAACACTTATTCATTCCTCAGTCCACAAATTCGTTCGTTTTATGTTATTGTTTATATCATTTATTATATATTTTTTAATGAGAATGAATGAAATTCATCCTATAATAATTCATCTCATTTAGCACAGAGATTTAAGGATTTTATATAGTATAAAATTAAGGATAAAATAGGAGATGCAGTCATTTGAAACGTGGCTATCATGCATTTAAACGGCTAGAAATGTACTTGTGTGTAGTCTTTTATTTAGAGAGGAATCCGAAATACTTTTGCATTTATTAATTTTAGTAGAAATATTAACTGGGCACAACTGAAAACTTGTAATGTTAGTTATTAAAGAAGTGAGTTTATTCTAAACATAAAATATTTAATCAGACCTGAATGATTACATGGATTATTTACAGCAAAGCTATGGCCCCATCTAATTATCTGGGGCAAACTACTAAAACGGTAGATATCAGAAAGGACGTTTTGCAGTTTCATAACAGAAGGTGAGTACATTAACATGTAGGGCAGTGATTACGGTTGGTGCTGGAGGTGCATGATTTATTGTTCCAGGTATGTGAGTCGAACGCTTAATCCACAAATAAGATAATTTATATATTTGTTTTAAGCCCAGAGCATAAAACATGATTTTTTTTGACACATATCATTACTTATTTCCAACTGTTCAGTAAACAAAATAAGTTAAAGGAATCAATGCATTTTTCAGACTTTTGCACATTTGGAATAATAATCAAATACCCTCTTAAAAACAGAAGTCATGGATTCGACACTGATTATTGCTATTGGGACCTATACCTATACTATACTTTGCATGTTTTTAGATTGATTCCATAAAATAGCAAAATTTTGTATGATGTCTAGTAAACAACACAACCTCACATGACACAAATAGTCACAGCAAGACAACGTAGTTCAGTTATGTTCAGTATGAGCTCAGTTTCTGAAGTCAGTATTGAATATCGGATAATAACCAGATTTGTTGCTGAATTAAATAGAAAATAGAAATGCTTGTATATTGTTAATCTGCTAATTACATAATTTATTATTATTATTATTATTATTAGTAGTAGTAGTAGTAGTAGTATTGTTGTTGTTAATTATGTTGTTGGGTTTTTGCTTTTTGTTTGTGTTTTTTATTGTTGCTGTTTGCTTGATAAGACATGCATTTCACGCAGATATGAATATTATTGCTTTAATTACTAATTATTAATAAGATTAAACTAGAATATTGTTTATGGCACTTGTCAGTTAATCCTTATATCTTTTCATCATTCATATAGCTACAATAAAACTCATTTTGAAGATCAGTGGCTAAGAGTGGCTATACTCAGTTGTATTTGTTTCATACAGATCCCAATACCAATAATGTGTGGTGCAGTTGTTTGCCTAGCGCGCCGTGTTTTCTAATGTAGGCTACCATCTGCAGTATTCTGTAAATGACATCAAGGATTTTATTTATTTTGTCTGGTATTAACGGGATTTTAGGTGAAACTGCTGCCGACTTTATATTTCTGTGAATAAAGTATTTAAACATTAACTTTTTCCTCTCCCATGATTTAATAAACACTGCTATTACACAGAGCCAACATATTAAAATCGGATAGACTCTGGCATAAACCGTCATCGAGCATGAAAGAGATGCTCCAAGTGCGAAACGGGATTATTATTTTGTGCCCTACATTTGTAAAGAAATTAGATTAGGGTACACGAATAGGCTAGATAGTTAATTCACTATTCTAAAGTCACGCCACTAAAGTCAGACACAAACCATAACTGTATAAAAGGGTGACAGCTGCAATTAAATGCATGTTGTTTTTACGGTTTAATAAACGTAGGCTATACGTAGTCAAATCAATATTTGACATATTTATTGTGTGAAAACACTGACCGATATTGCATGGTCAGTAATATCAAATTATCTCAGTAGACCAATTTTACTTTAAAATTTGGAGCCTAATAATAATTGTAATGAGTGAGTGGATCTGTTTGTCCACTCTCTTAAATTAAGCCAGTTCGTAGGAACATATTTGTAAGTCTAAAGTTTGAGTGTAAAGTATTGACAACGAAGTCATGAGTAATAATGATATTAATAGCCGTTTAACTTGTGCAGTAGATTTAAACAAGTATCAAATGCAGGTCAATTTATGTCCCTGCCTACAGTGCATGTCCTATTGAAATGAATTATCCACCTAAAATAATTCGTATCTATTGTTATCTATCGCTTACACCATAATCACTCAAAATGCTGTGTGGACTGAACTCGTTACATACGGGTGAATAAGCGCTGTCGGAAGGGATCTGTGTCAGAGTTAGGACTGGGCTAAGGGGATCGATAGAGTGTGTCTGGAGAGCTCGAGTACAGGCGCTCAGCTGCATCGCTCTGACAGCTACAAGGGCACTAACGCCGAGCCTCAACAGGTAGAGCTACTCTTCTAAAGCTCGCATGCAACTTGAGTCTTGCCTAAATTTACCATTGTTTAATATATAAACATTGACAAAATTATACAGTCAATAATAAGTCGGTATTCTAGGGCTAATGTATGTTTCCCTTTCAGTTTGTGAGAAATGTATCTGTAAAACAATTAAAACAATAGATCAATAGATCGGTCTACTATAGAGTATTATCTAGTCAATAAAACATAAAATAATTAAATGTGACCCATTTACATGTGCCGTGCATACAGGGCACACCCTGTAGCCCATAAAGCAATAAAATGTGTGGCATTTAAATGGTGTATATAAAAATTCTTTAAAAAGTCTTTAAAGCAATGTCAAAACATGATTGTATGTGTAAAACGGAAAATTGATGTAACAAGAACTTTATATCTGTTTTACTATCTAAGCAACATGTCATTATCACACCTCTAAACCATATACACTAGCTAATGCAATTAATCAAGGCTCCTCGGGGGGAAAGAGCGAAGTGTTCTCAACAGAACCCCTATGATGCCATGACTATATTTTACTGGGAGTCCTGGAGAACTAATTTGTGTCGACATTAGTCTATTTCAAGAATCTGTTAACCTACTCTATTGCGAGAGCAGTGAACTCCATTACCATTGATCTGCACGGTGACATTGGATGGGCAGTATTTAAATTTGAGTTGGTGGCTTAATTTTCAACATGTGGGTTGTTCGAAGTTCGAAGAACAAACAAGCATGTAAACGAGACATGTAATCAGCTTTGCTGAATTAAAAAAGGAGCTCTTGATTTACACCAAGGTGACACATGAACGCTTGTCTTTGTACGGCAATGCTTAAATAGGGAAATTATTACTTTTAATATTTTATATGAAATTCCTTTATAAATATCTTCAGTATTTTACCATGCCACATAAACCGGTGTATGCAAAGCTTTCTAACTGTAAAATTATATATTCTTATTTAAATAAACACACACACACACACACACACACACACACCCACACACTCGGTTCATGTTTGACACTTCCATTATAAGGAGTGTTAGAGGGAAGGAGTTACTAGAAGGAGTACTAGTAAGTATAAAATACTTGATGGATCTTTAAAAAAGAAATACTATATATATGGAATACTCCATGTCACAGGAAGCGACTAACAAAGGAGTATCGTGCTCACGAAACCCCGAGGGCTGATTTACACTTCTGATGTGTTTTGCATAGCTTTCTAATACTGAACAGAAGTGGGGCGAGATTAACAATCATGCCTAAACATGATACGCATTTCAAAACAAACCGATTAGTGATTTTGACACACAACCTGTATGGAAAGTCATCACACTGTCAAAGGAAATCATCTCTAAGTGAATGCATTAGGGAATACTGGTGCAGAGTAGAACTTGATAATTATTCATTTTATAATTAATGTTTTTAGTATGTGGTCTATAATACATTTTATAATAAAACATAACCGTGTGTGATGTAATACATTTACTAATTACTAAGTTAATAAGTTAAGTTAATGATTTCCCAAACTGCTTCACCTCGATGTTTCTTAAATTAGAACTCATGCATGTATAATGAAGTAAACCGGATTATATGAAGCACTCTGGCAGATGCCAAAGCGTCTCCAAAATCTTTATGCGAGTGAGGGACCCTAATGCCCCTCCGTTTTATCTCACCACTGAATAAAAGATTCACGACTAGCAGCTGGAACACACACACACACACACACACACACACACACACACACACACACACACACACACTTCTTTGTTCAGATTTATCTCAAAGTCTATTTCACGTTAACAATTATTTACAATTTCTTAATTTGTCTGCTCAATCCAAAGTATCATGATGTTCATGCCTATCTAGAAGTTCATTAAAATTTTCAAAGTAGTTTCAAACCACTGCAGCGAACTAACTAAATACACGGACATTTAACACGTTTTATATAACTTACAACAAAAGTCAGTTTGACAGTTCTTATGTCCATAAGATTTTCTAATATACTTATTATATGACAAATTTATGTTTATTATTTATGTTAAATAAGCTATTGATACGTCTTTATCTTAAGAATATTCCACTAATTGCCAGTTTTATATCATTGTCTATATAATTTGGGCTGTTTTCAGTACAGCGTGATAAAATATACAGAAATTTTTTGGAAGTTTTTTGAGATTTTATGTCTAGTTTTTGCAACATTGATTGCTCTACAGTGATATTACAGTGATTGAGTGGGGCTGTTAACTTTTACTATATGGTAAACTAAAGTTATGGCCTCACAATTAGAACCTTGGTCAGTGATTAGTTGTCTGTTATTAAAATAGAAGCTTTTTAAACTTAAAAGTTTTACGCAGAACTATAATACTGGGTTAATAATGAGAATAAAATGTTTTGTTAAGTAAAACAATTAACCACCGTTTTTTTTCTCACTTGTCGTGTGTTCAGGGGGCACAGCCCACGCTCCAACGTCGAGGGGTTCCACAATGTTCAGGTACATCTGTCGGTGAATAAGTCACACAGAGGTAAGGGGGAAGTTATTGGGAGCTCGTCCTAAGGCCACAGTTTACTGCGAGGTAAAGGTGGCTGTCGATACCGTTGTTTGCCCTCCACGCTAAATCCTCTTCCTTCCTAAAAGAGGATGTGGTCTGGTCTCCGCGCACCCATGTTTGTTTTCATAGGTTTATGACATTGGCCCAAACAGGAACGCATAATAATATAATTACGTCATAGGCACTGAGTTTTGTTCTGTGCTTTGTGAAGCCTCAGAACACCCGACCACGAACTCCAGTCAATTCCTTTGTGTTTATTTATTTTTAGCCCTTAGCCTCAACCCAGAAAAAAACATTTTCAAAACAAAAATGCAGAAGTCACACGAACTCATTCCTATCACTATGCGTTGAGATTGACAATAAAGTTATAAAATAAATACAAAAACCTATCTATCTATCTATCTATCTATCTATCTATCTATCTATCTATCTATCTATCTAGAGAAAAAGAGGATTATAGCGTTTTATAAATCGTTTGTGGCTTTGCTTTGAAAAATAATTCAGAACAAACTGAATACAAATGTATACTGACTTACATAAAACATATGATATTATTATAGTTTGACACTTCTTGTTAAGACCACATGGTAAACCACATGGTCAGCAAATGTTTATTATGATCACTTGTTGCACGCAGTCATACAATTGCATACAGTCTTTGTTTGATGGTGTGGACACTGATTATTGCTTATTAGTTATTTGTCATCCTGTTATTAACCAGAACTTAACTAAAAACTATGAAGTATGTCTATTTTTAGTGTAAGAGTTAGGAATTCACTCTAATTAAATTCAATTAAATTCAAATTCATTATTACAGTGCTTTTACAATACACCTTGTCTATTGCTATATTTAATTGTAGCTAAATTGTTGCTAAATTAATTTACTCAAGTATAAGCAAATGTAAAGCTCTGTGAAACATGTTTCACTATGATCCGAAAGGCATTTAAATTCTGGTGATAATGACATTTAGTATTTCAGTACGGTGCAGCAGTTCACTTTTTATTTTAAACATTATCCAGTATGCTTTCTTTTCACAACTTTTAACAAAGCTTTCGTCTGCAAACCTGCTTTTTTAACCAGTCTATTTAGTAATATTTTATTGAAGACACATATATACAATGCAGCCAAAAATGGTGCCCAGGAAAAGAGGTGAGCCTCTTTTCCAACATATCCTGAGCTGTAGATAATTTTTTGGCAAAGAGACAGGGCCGAGTTGAACATAGAGACAAATGGGGAATCTTTTCTTGCCCCTTACCAATCTCACTGCCATTTACTATTTAACTGGTTTGTTTATCTATTTCCCATATTGGCCCTCCCAACCACACACACACACACACACACACACACACACATACACATACACAAATTAAGCTCCAAGAGACAATTTTAGTAAACATAAAACAAACAAGAGCAGCCTGCCTTTTGGCACAAATGTGTGTGT
>JAUZSU010189398.1:0-12151 GCA_034780255.1 Parotocinclus maculicauda
ATATATATATATATATATATATATATATATATATATACAGAGAGAGAGAGAGAGAGAGAGAGAGAGAAAGAGAAAGAGAGAGAGAGAGAGAGAGAGCTACAGATGTCATAAGCAGAGATTAGGTTCAAACTAGAGTATTTCTTTAATCCGCTGCAGAGACGCTCAATCTCTTCCCCCTCTGTATGGTACACAACCTTCCACTTAGATCCATCACGGATAACCTGCTAACCCAAATCGAAAAGCACTGGAAGCCTGTGTTTATGCCTCAGTTGCACACAGAGGACACCAGAGTTATTATCATAGCTCACTGTTGACCAGTTGCAGCAGAGAAAGATACCAGTAAACCGTTAGAGAGAGACAGTAAATCATGGCAGCGGTGCATGTGATCAGCACTCTGTTCAGTGCATGCACACACACACTGCAGCAGTTTCATGCGTTGAGCAGTCGCAGAGCAGTGAAGGTAGAAGCCATACACAGCAGTGGACTACAGCATTGCAGCAGCACACACTGTCTCATACACAAGCTCTTAGCTGAAGAACACAGTATGCAATACTGCAACAGTACAGTGTGTGCCAGCAGGTCAGCTCGTCTCTTCTCAACAGCATGCTAAAGCTTTCAAATCATTTAAATAACCTAAAAGGATGCTGTTACTACTATAAATACCAGATATGGCAAAAGTTCTTTACTAAAATAAAAGCACTACTAATCTCATAATAAATACAAGTAAGAGGGAAGTATGGATTATGTATTTACTTAAGTAGCAGAATAAAAGTACCTGCTACTACATGTACTTAAAGTAAAATTAAGAATATTTTCATAAAAAAAGAGATATTTTTGCTTGAGGGCAAGAGGTTCACATCCATAACATGGTAAATTGATTTGGTTTGCAGTATAAGTTGTATCTCATGAATCATCTGCAAAACTCCTACAAATAACACTGTCATGTATAGCAGCTTTAGTTTTTAAGACACAAGGGAGCAATTTTTTAAATAAATGCTGCTAAAATGCTCATAGTTAGACATGGCAATACTTGCATGCACTAATGCAACTAATCATGATAGTTAACCCAAACAACATTGATCATTGACTCTGTTAATTTTAACCAAATAAGCTGCAGCATCAGCATTTTTAAAAAATCATCTTTATCTACTAATTTTAGAAATTTTATATAATCAAAAATATATATATTGTAGTCAAAACAGAAATAGAATTCATTGTTTCAGGGACATGGGGGGAAAATGGCCCTGCCCTCCCCATCCCCCTATCATAGCCACACTACCAGTTGATAAGTTTTCATGCTGCACAAGGCATCAGTAATGGATAATAGACTCTGTGCTCCTAACCCATCAATAACTACATTTTCTTTTTTCTCTCAGAGCTGATGTTCCAGAGCCAGTTCCGGAACCACGCGCTTGGAGGTTCTTCCGGCCAGTGCAGTAACTCCCTCCATCGGTTGGACATTAGGACACGATGTGCCTCCAAGGACCTTCCACTGAGGACTCATTTTATAATCTAGTTGTTTTATAATTTAGTTTATTTATTTAATTACTAATTTAAATTGTATTAATAATTTGTTATTTATTTAAATTATTTACCTAATTTTTCAATAATTTAATATACTTTTAAGTATTTATTTAATTAACATCTAGGCCACCCATGGAGGATGGGTTCCCTGTTGAGTCTTGGTCCTCCCAAGATTTCTTTCTACTACTTTCAGAGAGTTTTTCATTTCCACTGTCGCCCTAGGCTTGCTTAACTTGGGATTGGTCTTTTAAGATAATATAATATTTTAAAGCTGCTTTGAGACAATGCTCCATTGTAAAAAAACGCTTTAGAAATACATTTGAATTGAATTGAGAGTATCCTAGGGTGTAGCCTACCTTAAACATGCTTAAAACATTTATGTTAAACTACAGCTAAATCATTCACATATTGTTTATAATATTATTTAAATTTTATAATAAGGTATTATTATTATTATATAAGATATTTACCCAGAGCCCATAGTATTGTGCTGCATATCGCCTGCTTGGGAAAATTCTTATTTTAGAGTATTTTTTCTGATGCATGTGTGCTTATATTTATGATCAAAATCGAATAAAGTCAAAATATAGTTTGTTTGTTTGTTTATTTGGCTTCCTTAATGTCGCTATCGGCATCAATGGCCATCTCAGTGACACACACAAGTTTATCCTAGCACGCATGTCTTTGAACTGTGAAAGGAAACCGAAGTAAACCCACGCAAACACTGGGAGGACATACAGACACAGAATGGACCCAGACCCCTCCATCCTGGGATTGAACCCCGGACCTGCCCTCAAAATATTGTAAGTAGGGCAATAGGTGAGTATCTATACTTAAATTTTCAACAGTGAAACATTTTCAAGCGCAATTTTTATAACATTCCAAACAATTCAAAAACGTTTTGTGGCAACAGAGTTTATAGCCTGACTCCATTTAGAGTACTGTGCAAAAGTCTTTGGCCACCATTAGCTTTGTTGTGTATGCAATGATATAATGTTCGCCAACACATTGTTGACAAATGGACCCGAATGTTTTAAACTTGAATTTGTCAATCCATAATACTCTTTTTTTGCACGGATCATTATTACAAGTTTTGTGAGCTTTAACATCTTAGTCTTTTCACCCTGTTCCCGTTCCACAGAAGCGTTTTTTTTTTTATTGCTAGATACTTCTGTTGCTCAAGTATCAGGGCAGGTCACCTTAAATACTTGTCACTGCAGCTGAGGCTGTTTTGCATACTGCATACAAAGTACCACTTTTTCTGGTTGTATCCTAGTAAAGAGACCAAGAAACATTTATATAAAAGTTATTATACTTTAAACGTATTATTAAAACAATGTCTAATCTAATAGTGACCAAAGACTTTGCACAGTACTGCATTACAATTTTATGTACATGTGGCCACGAATGTGTGCACGTGATTAATGTGGCTCGTCTATCTCTCTTAGGCCTGTACATATTGTGTTCTCGTCTTGCTGTTTGCTGATCAATGATCCTGGCTCTGCCCTGCTGCATCTCGACCGCTCTTAAAATGGAATTATTAATAATGCAGAGGCCATGCTGTCATATAGACCATTAGTGTGGCGAGGAGCAGGGGCAGCATGCTACTAATCTGATTAATTGCTGCTTTGCAGGAGGAAATAAAATGGACCGAATAGCCACGCCACAGAGCGAAGAGCAGTCTGCTTTATAGCATCTGTCTGAGATCAAACAATTTAAAGACCTTTCTTAAATAAGGAGAGCAGCTAATTTAAGTGCTTCGATAGAGCACTTTGTGTCTACCATAATGCTGCAGACTGATGTAAATCTCCAAGACCAAACAGTACAGCGACTTAATAATTCCCCCTCTACAGAGTTGAGTAATGTTTGGGTATAAATTAATATTTATCCTAAAGATGAAGTCAGTGATTCTCTATCAACATACATCACAGATGCTTACTTGTCTCCCTGGAAACAGCTACAAATTTATGGGAAACGACTGGGAGAACAGAGTTTGTGTGTACTGTGCAGTGTTAGGCCTCTAGAAATAGATAATGTTAATAGATAACTGTTATAGCAATAGTATAATGATCATTTATATTAATTTCTCAGTCAGATTATTAGAATAAAGGAAACTTGTAGGCAGTGTTAACAGCTGAAAAGAAATCAGGAAAAAAAGAGGCTTTATAGGCACGTCTCCTCCCCTTATATTTGCGCAACAGTAGCATCTGGAAGTATCACCGGGTTGCCAAGTTGACCGTTCCACAGTCTGAAGAAGCTTGATCTGGAATCTTTTTTAAAAGGATAACAGGAAACCGTTTTTTTTTTAAGAAAAGGAACAGGGTGAAAAGGTTCAAGTATGCTAAAAGCCAAAAATATTGGAATGAAGGTCAGTAGAAAAGAGTATTCAGGAGTGATGAATCCAAGTTTTAAATGTTTGGGTCCAATCCATGACAATATGTTATGAAGACCCTATATACTATTGCTAAAATGACTAATCTAATGGTGGCAAAAGACTTTTGCAAAGTGATGTACATGTTTGTCAAACCTAGCGACAGCCTATTTTCTCAGCCACTGCAGTAGCCTAGCGGTTAAGGTACTGACCTCTGGATCTGATGGTCCAGGGTTTAAATCCCATCTCTGCCAAGCTGCCACAGTTGGGTCCTTAAGCAAGACCCTTAACCCACCATTGCTTGAACTGTAAGACTATAAAAGTTGTAAGTCGCTCTGGATAAAAGCGTCTGCCAAATTCCATAAATGTAAAGTTCATTCATGATTCAGTGGGAAAAACAAAACTAATTAACCAAAAATAAAAAACTACTAGATGTTAAGCTTATCTTTAACCTTAAATGATTCTTAGTGTTCTTTTTTACCATTTAGCAGTGCTGTGTGAATCAGATTGTACGTTGTAGCTGACAGCACCATTCACTGAAGCATTTTATCTACCATTCCTTGGAAGTACACGCATCCACATCGAATGAAAGCATTTTATAGTCAAGAGATGGCAATGATAAAGTTACAAAACTACTGAGATAACCACTGAATCATATTTAAAGCCACGCACAGATTAAATCACAAAAAAAAGCAGCGCCAATCACGTCAGCAGAAGCAACCAACCCAAACGCAAATCACTACGCAACCTGACCTGAATTTTATAATTAGCAGACAATGATGAACAAATAAATAATCCACCCAACCAATTTTCAAGCCTGAGCCGCAAGCAAAAGGTTTATCAAATCACTAAATCCTGAAGTTGCCCCTATTCAATAGGATGGCAAAGCTGCAGACAAATGGGGCAAAATAATGTACCGTTATTAGCTGCAAGGTTCCTGGTCTCTTCTCATTGTGATAGCTTCCAGTGTGAATGCAAAGAGATTCATTAAAGTGACATTAGTCTTAGACTAAAAAAGGAACGAAATGTATGTGCGTGCGTGCGTGCGTGTGTGTGTGTACATGCAATTAATAATCCAATAACTGCAGATAATCAGATTTTTTCAGTAATCCGATCAACGAGTAATCAGATAACAGGAAACCTCCAGGTTTACATGACTAAGGCAATAATTGGATTTCTGCTTTGCAAGGGGCAAGAATCGTGACAAATTTCAAGCCTTAATAATAATACACTGCATTTGAGAGGTTCCACAAAGTGTTAGAGAGCCGTTTCACTTTGTTTATTTCATTAGCTCAATTAATTCCAGGCTTGCATTACACTAGAGTCAATTAAAAAAAAGCCAAAGATAAAGACAATTCTCTAGAATAAGAAGACCTAGCAACCATGCTGGTTAGGCCCATAGACAGACTAAGAAAACCTATTTTGAAATTTTGTAACTGGTATACATGCTATGTGAAATCTGATTATTGGGATAAATGCCAGCTCTCATTATGGGATTTATTATTCTGATTTCTAGATCGAAGTATGTTGTTTACATGACCACCAGAATAATCATCAGATAGCGGCAGAAATCCGTCTATGATCGGATTATTAAGTGCAGTGAATCTGCAATGAATGTTGCCAATGTTAGTGCTATTGTATTGTTAATAAGACACCAGTCTATGGTGTTCTGACACTTAACAGATTTTTGATTTACCAGAGCTTTGTCAACTTTAAATCATCTGGGATTGTTTTTATAACTTTAGGCAGGACCCTAAATCGGCATCCACAAACACAAACTTCAGCTGGATTGCACCCAGTTGGTGCAAGACTGAGTAAAAATGGACTGAAACTCAATCTGAATTCACTAGAGGAATCCTTATAGGTTTGGTGCTGTAATTCAGGGGGAAACATAATCACATATTAGGAAAAGTCATTAGGCGCAAATCTAATTTTCTCCCTGGGATATTACTATTGCACTCACAAACCACCATATATTGAAATGTGCCTTTTTGGTACTAAATGAACTTTAAAGGTTTCTTTTGTTATTTCAATGTGAGATTAACAAAGTATTTATTTTTTTTTATTTCTTTTTGACTTTTTCTTACTATTTTAATATTACTTCTGACATCAACTGTGACTAAAAATATTCATGACAATATGAACCAAATAAACAAAAAGCAAACAGTGTTGAAAAGTGTTATAAATATAAAATATTTTGTGGAATTTTTCTCAGTAACGCATTTAAAGTGAAAATTAAAAGAAAACACTTTATTTTACTAGAGAGAAAACTATCAGTGAACTCAAGGCCCTAGCTTAAGCTTAATGCTCAGCTTGAAATCCAAGAGGATTCAGTTTTCTTTCAGCTGGCTGACAACAGTACGGTCCCATGGGGATTTGCTCGCATTAAGGACAGTTTGTTTCTTTGGTTTGCTTAAAAGTTGTGGCCAAACAAGGTTACATCTACACACAAGTTTATATCAGAACCAGTAATACTACAGAATTAGTAAGTACTAATCCTACTGCCAATTTAAAGTAATCAATCAACCTAACACACATGTATTTGGACTGTGGGAGGAAAACCCACGCAGACATGGGGAGGACATGTAGACTCCACACAAAAAGGATCCAGGTCGCTCCACCCTGGGATTGAACTCAGGACCTCTTTGCTGTGAGGAGGCAGTGCTAGCTACTGAGCAACCATGGCACCCCTAAGAATACAGTACTATAGATGTAAAATATAGATTTAAAAAATGATAAAACACAGCAGAGATCCTCACTGAGCAAAGACCTTTTGTGAATCTAAACCCCTGTGTGATAATGAATTGTGAATTCAGTTTAGGCTGAAATGAATTGTGCGACTCGACTCACACAAGTTTAAGCAAGTATGCTGAGTACTGAGCGAACAACAAGAGCAGATACATTTTCTAGGGAAAATATTTTTCTATGCATCAAGAAACAAATTGGACAAGTTCACGGGCAGTCGAGAAGCGAGGTACCACAGTGCTTGCATTACAGGGTGGTATCACGTTAGACTGGAGTGGTATGAGAGCGATCTTGGAGCCAGAGAGAGGACGGACGTTCCAACTTTGTAACAAACGTCCATTCAAAAATCCCACTGCTCCTCGCCTGCTCCTGCTCTGGTGTGCTCAAATGTTTTGACCTGAATACATCCATCCATTATCTTCCACTTAATCCACACGAGGATTATATATATATATATATATATATATACACACACCCCAAGTGTACAATATTTTTTAAATATGGGGTATTAAAGATCCACATGATTCTGGCCTTAAATGCACTGGGCCAGGCCGCACTGGGGTCTCCTCTGATATCATGGGAAAGGATGGGAAGGTCACATCCATCCTCTTGCGGTACAGCTACTGTTTGCTTTTTGGATTGTCTCTTCGTTATCTACTTTACACAAACAAAGCTGTACTGCCGTTTCAGACATGACTTCTAATGAAATGCAGAATGCACTGATAGAGACATTTTACTAGAGCATCTGTGTCTTTCTTATCCCCATCTCATCTCTCTTTCTGTATTTCATTTTCAATCTCGAGCTCAATCAATACAGAAGAGAATGCTACCTGGACTATTTTTTTTGCTCTTCTTCCAGCACCTACGTGCCAACTAGGAGAGCCTTGCTGTTTCAGTGTTGTCATTTGACAAGTGGCCTTTCAGTTTCACTGGCTCAGTTGTCTCATATCTTCCTGCACCGAGCAGCCTCCTGCCCACAAGCCACTTCAAACACGAGGTAAACCGCATGCATCATGCTTACAAAAGCTTTTCAGCTGTCAAGTTGTCAAGAAAGCCACAAACACAATAGTCTAGTGAACCCTTCGTTAGGACGTCCTATAATTCCTTTTATTTGTTATTCGTTCCTGCACACGTGGCAAGCATGATGAAGCACAACAAGAACACTGAAAAGGCCCATAAACACTGACAAAAACAGCTAGCTGGTTTTATTCACCGTCTGCATAACCCAATCATTCCTTAGTGAAAAGGGTCGCACGCTTGTGTAGTAGTCCCGCGGCTTTGGTCTCCGACGGTCGCATGGATACAGCAGGGTAGCCGAATACAATCTAATAGCCTGCCTGGACATAAATCACTTTAAAAGGAGCATGCGGCACCAGGACTGACAGTCTAGCAAGCACCGGTGTGCCTTTATTAAAAATAAAAAACAGTCTGGACGTGTGACCACCCTCCTAGTGTCCGTGCCCAAAGAACGGCGCTACAGGTCTCTAAACAACCCAGGCGCTGGCAGCGGAATGATGGATGAAGGAATAACGAGACTGTTAAACCACAGAGAGAGGAATTATCAAGATATCAGGCGGGAGCCTCTGTCACGCCAACAACTCGAAGGAACGGCTTCAAAATGGAACCACTCGACGGAAAACGAGAGCAAAAAAAAAGGACAGTGCAGAGATTTTCCCCCAAAAACAAGGCAACGGGAACCTAAATAAACAAACCCCAGTAGTATTTCACACTAAAGGTCAGCTGAGAAAGAACAAAGAGAGCTGAAGATGTGTGCCAATACCACCAAAAACATCAGTATCAGAAATAGCTCTCTCCTTGGCACAGGACTTCAAAATAAGAAAATGTCAACGATGCTATGACTAATTGCTTGTGCTTGGGTTTGTGAAAGAAAATGTTTTCCTGTCGACGCCCCTAGGTCAAACAACTTACCCAAGGTAAAATAAACTGCAATTTTCTCTTGGGCAGCCACTCGACAAAAGTGGTCGTGCTGAGAAAGAGGGTCCCGGACCTAGTATCCGCAGGATAAGGAGAAATGCTTTTTAAAACTTAAGCACTTTCCAGCATTTCCTCTCTTGTGGAACAAAAGGATTACCGTTGTTTAGGTAGGTGGAGGAGCTGCCAATAAGGCAGTTCTTTTTGTCTTTTTTATCTCTGCTGGCAACACCCACACACAAACACACACTAACCTCCATACAGGTAATCCAGGATTAGAGGAGCAATGCTTCTCCCAGGTCCCATCCTGGACCCCCTCATCTGTCCTTCTCCTACTTCTGATAACTGACTCAAGCCCAGCCGTGGCCATGCATAGCAAATGCAGATAAAGCTATCTGGTCTCCAATTCAACGCCACTCTCTCTCTAAACCGCTATTAATCTCGGCAGCTGTCTGCAACCACAGATTTCATGGGCAGATAAAACGTTTTTATCTGCTAAAATCTCCAGCCCTGAGAAGTGACAATGAGCAGCACCCACGATCCAAGTGCCTTCCAACAGTGCTTTTCACGTACCGGACGTTCACATGTTTCTGTTTTGCGCACTCCATGTGCAAGGCGTAGCAACAGTTACACTTAATTATTTTTCTCTGTTTTTCTTGGGAAATTTAAACCACAGCATGAGGAGATGGGCCTCTGAGCTTCAGCTGCAACATTAGCTTGGATGTCAGGCTCTGAAACTGGTTTGCATCTGTTAAAGTTTTTTGTCTGTTTTCTTTCCAAGTAGAGTGGCATTCCAATCCGAGAACAGGAGAGCCAGGCGGCAGCCTCAACCATGTGGTGCCAGCGGGCTAGTCCCTGTTGTGTTACAATGTGTGAAATTTTAGCTAACTACTTTGTTGTAGCACTGCCTCTCTTCAGCTTGTTTTTGGTAAATTTTTTCACAGTGTCGAAGCGCTTACAGTTCCAAAACACCCAAGATTAAATAAGATAAAGCTTATCCAAGAAGTGTTGGATTATCCCCATGCAGAGGATTAGATTTGTACCTTAGTAAAACCAAACACTTGTGTATGTCCATTCCGGCATTTACTGTCCATTTGATCAGTTCCACTTACCATACTGATGCACTTTGTGGTTCTAAAACTACAGACTGTAGTCAATCTGTTTCTCTACATACTCTGTTAGTCCTTTTACTCTGTTCTCTAAGGGTCAGGACCCCAACGAGACCAGATACTCTTAGAGTGAAGGATCATTCTCAGAACTGCAATGGCACTGATGATGGTGGTGCTGTGTTAGTGTGTGTTGTGCTGGTATGAGTGGTTTAGACACAGCGGTGCCGCTGGAGTTAAAAAAAAAAACAAACTGTGGTTATGCACTGCACACTCTAGTAGACATCAACCATAATGTTCCACCTTGCATATGTAAAGTCAAAGGCAGAACCTCATATGTTGTCGCACAGTTTTATTCATCCTCTAATTCTACATCAGAGCTCACCGGATGCTGCCCAGAGGACGCTGGTGGCTGGACATTTTTCAGTGGACTATTTTCAGTCCAGCAGTGACACTGAGATGTTTAAAAAGTCACAACACCACATCAGTGTCACTGCAGTGCTGAGTATGACCCACAACCCAAATAGTACCTGAGCAAAAGGGACTAAAAGTACGTGGAGAAACAGATGGACTACAGTCTGTAATTGTAGAACTACAAAGTGCATCTACATGGAAAGTGGACCTGAAACAAGGAGTTTTGCCTAATCAAGTGACCGTCAAGTCTACATCAAGTGATCACTGATTTGTTGTCATATCCTGCACCAAGAGTGCTTAATACATTAAACGTGTAAACCAATGTTGTTATTTACCAGCTGTGTTGGTGTCTTTGTATAAAACTATAATCCAGTCAGGATACTGCTGTAACCATCATTAGTCTCGAGAGAAAGCAATAAATGATTCTTCACTGCTTTGTGTGCAGGCACACAGCTTGGAGCTTAAACTGCACTGATTCCAGGACGTAATTAAGAAAAGGGCCACAGATATCAAAGAAGGCTTAACTTGCTCTGGCGGCTGGGCAAACTTCAAAGACAGTCCCATTATATGACAAAGCCTATATGTAGTCGGCTCAAAAGAGCTGTGTAGATGATTCGTTTTAAAGTAATGGGGCACTCTAGTATCCAACACGAAAATATGTCAGGTGTGCTGTTATGGAAGGGCCTCTGTTTTATGGCCCGCTCTGTGAAAGCACATAGGCGATAAAGTATGAAAACTGAATGGCAGTAGTCGTAGTCGAGGCTAGATTAAATTATTTTTACAGGTCTACCCACCGGTTGGTCATAAATGCAACATTTTAGTAGACTTGAAGCATCTGAAAAGTCCCTGCGTTGTTTACTGTGACTCTCTGATTTGAAGGAAACTCAATGAAGCCGACACAAAAATATGTACATGGGAATAAAACAGTCAGAGACCAACTGGTGAAAAGACTTCTGCTTTTCATTGCAAATACAGGGTATCTCAAGGGAAGGGAACACCATACCAGTGCTGACTGTTACAGACTTTGCTTAACAGTCATCTCATCTAAACCACAACAAGCACATACGGGGGCATTTAAAGACAGAGAGAGACAAGCAGTTTGTAACATGAGATGCCCCTTGGAATATTGGGCAATCATGTTGATATAAGAGGGATTATCAGATTACAGCATTTTCTATCATTCCATTTTCATTATTGCTTGTTTGGTTTATTTAACAAACGCTGAGTGCATTTACATGCGCCTAATAATCCGATCATTCGAGTGGTCACGTAAACAACATACTTTGATCTAGAATCTTAATCAGATTAAGAAAGCCAATAAAGTTAGCTGGGTTTAGTTTAGTAATCTGATGATGTATTTGCATACACCAATTTATATCTGGTTTCTCAATCTGCTCATGCGTGCTAACGAAACACCAGCGAGTAACACGGTTGTCACAATCCAGCTTATTAAAAAGAGGGACTTTGCTACCTTTGGGATTCTTTCCAAAAACCTGTTTTGCCAAAACTAAATGCAAAACCTCCTAAAGTGGCTTCCGAGACTCAAATGCAGTAAATGCTTGAGAAAAAGCAACACAATTTTTTTTAGATATTTAATAGTGTGTAAAGTTGACGTCACATTTGGCATATGTGCAGGGGTATTTCCAAAAACAACAAAACAAATGAACAAACATGGTGGTCAGGTCAAGTAATTCTTAAGAGGTTTTGCTTCTTTTGAGTCATTTACATAGACTAGGTGGACGATTCTCACGGTGTGATCTGGCAACCCTGGAATTAAATGCTAAACGGCTATCAAACTCTTTGCAGGAGACTCAGCAATATATACTCAAGATAATGAATAATTTGATTCATGGATATTAAAAATTAAAGTTTACATTGTATCTTTCTGCGAGATCACTAATCCCTATTGCCTGGATGACATAAACCTAGAGGTTTCTCGTTACAAAGCGGATTCCAAAAAAGTTGGGACACTAAACAAATTGTGAATAAAAACTGAATGCAATGAGGTGGGGATGGCAATGTCAATATTTTATTCGTAATAGAACATAGATGACAGATC
>JAUZSU010189409.1:0-12151 GCA_034780255.1 Parotocinclus maculicauda
ATTTGAACTCTGGACCTTCAGGTTCATTCAGGTCCAGAGTCCAATACCTTAACTGCTAGGCTACCGCTTTTTTAAACATCTGTTTGTTTTGTAGGTAACCCAGCAGGATGTGAAGAAAGAGAATCCTTTGCAGTTCAAATTCAGAGCAAAGTTCTTCCCAGAAGACGTTTCTGAAGAGCTGATCCAGGAGATCACACAGCGCCTTTTCTTCCTGCAGGTAATTGAGAGAAATGGGTTGTGCAAGTGTAGGAAGAATTAGAAATTTTATTTGTGAATAATTTGTCTGCTTTAACATAGAGACTGTAAGAACAGGCATACTCAGTGCAGTTAATTACTTGAAAAATAGTGAAATGGCATCCCTTGGTGTTTTCAAAACAAGCTGTAAATTGAATTTGAACCTCAATTTTCTGCCAGGTGCTTGAGCCATAGAGCAGTCCTGGACTGGGAAAGATTTATAGAATCTCAAGTTTTTTGTTTTTGTTTTCTCTTTTTTTTTTTTTCCAATCTTAATATTGATTATGCAACCAGTTATGTTGTCTAAGCAATAATATCAATATTGGGATTAGATGTGTTTGTTAAGAAATTAGGTCAATTCAGAAACTGCCCTGAGCTTTTTTTTGCTGCATTTCCTTAGGTCAAGGAGTCTATTTTAAATGATGAGAATTATTGCCCTCCTGAGACCGCTGTTCTTCTGGCTTCCTACTCAGTCCAAGCCAAATATGGCGACTACAACAAAGACATCCACAAACCTGGCTACCTTGCCAATGACAGGCTACTTCCTCAGAGGTAAAGTGACATTTATGTTTCAGTAATACTTTATAAAATGAGTTTTTCTTCCTTGTACGCTTTTAATGCTTTAAGTACTTTTTTATGACGATTCCTACATAATGTTACTTAACATTTAAAATGCAGGACCTTAACTTGTAACGGAGCACATTTACAATGTTGTATTAGTGCGTTTACTTACTAAATGCTCCACCTCTGGTGCTAAGATGCATGGTTTTAGGTACATAACATGATATTAGAATTGTACTATTCCATGATACCATTGTAGCATGATGAGACTGTTATAATACCGTGCTACAATGTGCATCTATAAGGTAAATGGAACTGATCAAACGAAAATTGAGTGTAGAAGCAAGGAGGTGTACCTAGTGTTTTTTGTGTGTATAAAACGTCTGTGCCGAACAGTCCAGAGATGTTTTTTTTTATATATTGATCGTCTTTTACACATTTTTATAATGTGCTTGTGTTTCTAAATGAACATAACTGAACTTTGAATGATCATGTGATTTATTTTAAAATTGGTTATTCACAGATGAGTAATTGTTACAATTTTGAAATTATGCAAAAAATTTAAGGAATCTTTTTGAACTCTGTATGCATATGTTTTCACATTTACGACTTACGACTTGTACAATCTTACAATTCAAGCAATGGTGGGACCCAACTGTGGCAGGTTTGGCAGAGGTGGAATTTGAACCCTGGACCATTAGGTCCCTTAACCGCTAGGCTACCACAGTCCCAAACTGAATACATTTACATTTGGCATTTAGCAGACGCCCTTATCCAGAGTGACTTACAACTCATACAGTCTTACAATCCATGCAGTTGTGGGTTAAGGGCCTTGCTTAAGGACCCAACTGTGGTAGCTTGGCAGAGGTGGGATTTGAACCCAGGACCATCCAGTCTAGAGTCCAGTGCTTTAACCGCTAGGCTACCACAGTCCCGTATTTGTCAACTTGGTTGGGTATTGGTACATGACATGCAGTTTGAGTTGATTAGTTTATTGTTAGTTTGATAAAAATACTAATCCAAAGCCTTTTACAAACAACTATGCAATCAAGAGAAGTAATCCGTGACTTCTAATTGATTTTATTTAAAATGTATTCCGTATAGAGTAAATTGTGGCTTATAAAGGGGCTGTACTATAGGCTGTATTACTACTAAGAGATGAACTTCAAAGTGACCTCAAGACACTGGCAAAGCAAACTCGTGCTTCAGTAGTCAGTGTCAAAAAACAACGGCATGTGTCACGAGGGCTATAATTAAACATCCATGGGCCTTGGCAAGCATTTCAAAGTTGCTCATTAAATTGCCTTATGTGGAACGCCGACTTAAAGAACAGAATATGTTGAAGAAAAACCTAGTCACTTGTTACTCCAAAATAAGGTGTCCTTCACATTTTTAGTTTACATTTTGATTCTTTCTGGTTTGTTTTTAGGTTAATTCAATCAGATTGAGTACTTTTGAATCTCTAAAATAAACACATCACTGTGTATAAAAATGTTATTCAGTGTATGTCATACTGCGTGTTGTGTTTAGAGTTCTGGAACAGCATAAGCTGACTAAAGAGCAGTGGGAAGAGAGGATACAGACCTGGCATGAGGAACACCGAGGCATGATCAGGTAATTACAGTTTTCAGCAATCACACATGCGTAACCGCTAACAACCATAAATCTGGTTCTGTTTTACATAGCGGCCTGTTCTTTTGTTGTCTGAGCCTGTCTGGGTTGTGCTTCCAGAGAGGATTCGATGATGGAGTATCTGAAGATCGCTCAGGATTTGGAGATGTATGGTGTGAACTACTTTGAGATCAAGAATAAGAAGGGAACAGAGCTGTGGCTGGGAGTAGATGCTCTGGGTCTCAACATCTATGAACATGAAGACAAGTGAGTCACGCGCACCAGCCACGTACTTCTAAAGTTTCATAGCTGTGGAACATAAAGTTTTCGATGGCATTTGAAGCATTTAGCAGGCTTCCTATTTATAAAATCGAACTAGGTGCAGTCTAAGCAATTGAGTGTTTAGAGCCCTGCTCAAGGGTCTAACAGTGGCAGCTTCAACTTGAACCCTCAACCCTTAATAATTCTAGATCTTCACTCCTCCAAAGTCCCAGTACTAATCCAGCTTCAAGCAAGAGCTTTAGCCTTCAAATGCTCAGCTGTATCGTTAGTCAATATGGATTGTGCTGAATGAAACTTTTCAGCTTTTAGAATGAATAAAAAAATGTAGCATCTTCATGCAGTTTTTTACGCAAAGGTCTTAGTTAAATACATGGAGTTGTGATGATTAGTGTCACAATCCTTTATTGCAAATAAGACGACTTAAGTCTTATTTACCATAGTCATACATATGTGCCACATATAGATACTTGGCACATACTGTTATATTTTAAACAATAGTATTAATTTCTGTACAATACAGCAATTACTTTTTTTCGTTTATTTAATCAAACAAAAAGAAAGTGGAACAATACAAGATTTGATATGCCTTTCAAGATTCCATTTTGCGATTCTCTTTATCTGATGGCAGATGCAAGGTTTGTCATTCAGATGTGATTATTATAATTTTGATTGTTCTTTGATTATTCGACTGTAATTCTGAAAACTTTAACGTTTATCAGCACATACCTATTTATCTACAGCTAACACACATTAAGCATCGTTAACTGGTGTGAATTTAATGGTTTTTATAATCCCAAATGAATGTAGTAAGACTTTACTACATATAGATGACATGGCTGTGGTTTGGGGTTGATTAAAGAAAAGGTATTGTTTTTCCCCCAAAAGTACAGAAATAATAAATAAATATAATATAAAATCTTCCTGGTAGCCCTAACAGACATACATTTAAGAGTTTTGCATGCTCCAAGAATGAATGCTAAAAGTGCAACCATCTTTCCTTCTAATTACTGTAGTCAGTCACTGTTTAAAAGAAAACCCTACAAAAGCTTTCCAAAACAAAGCATATTACTCATAACAGTATTACATACATGTACACAGACTGGTTTCCCCTAAATTCATTTATTGAAATCTGAATTTAAATGGAGAATCCAGTTTGGTATCACTAATATACATCAGATGTTGCACAGTGATTTTAAAGAGGGGTATCCTAGTTGAGGAGATTTTTTTTTATTGCCTTCTCCTGCCCAGTGCTTGTTAAATCATTACAGTAATTACAACTTAGACATAAACCTAATGTCAATAAGCCACTCTGAGACCCTTTTCCAGGAAAGCGATTAGTGGGTTGGGGGAAGGGGATGTTTGTAGGCATCAGCAAGGGGAATGGTTGTTGTTGGCTGTAAATATGAAAGGTTAGAAACGGAACCATTTGTCTATAAAAGGTAACTTGTTATATTGTGACTCGCACGGATCATCTGGGACAGCACACGGTCATGGGGTTGCATCCTATTTCCCGAGCAGTAGTGATCTCAGCAAGCTGAATATAGCATTGCTGATTGCTGCATTTTACTGGGGTACACACACAGGGGTGCAGCAGTGCCCCTCTAAACTCTGTTTGCCAATCAGCCATAGGGGCACAACTGTGCATAAAAATAAGTATGTTGAACACTGAATAGATTAAAAGATGTACTACTGAAGTTAGCACTGTTACCTCAATGTTCCAGTGTCCCCGGTTCAATCTTTACCTCAGACACTTAGTGGAGGTTTTGTCCTCCCTGGTGTGGCTTTAACCCAGTTGCTCCAGTTTCCTCCCACAGTCCAAAGCATTAGGTTAGTTATGCAAAATTGACCCGATCTGAGTGTTTGTGATTAGTTTCGATGTAACATTCTGTCTGTCTGGTGGTGGGTCTGGCCATTGATGCAGAAAGCAACATTAGATAAACAAACATATTAACTAACTTGGTTAACTCTCCTACGGAGAGCTACAGAACGTCATTCTGTGTACAGATCACTTGCCTGCCAGCCTAGCATAGCATTAACCTTCAGTTAACAGCTGGGAGAGTATCCTTCAGGTTAAAAACAGAAAACGGAGATCAGTGATGAAGACCGGGAAACCAGAGATGCAAAATAACAATAAGGGAGCTGTGGCAGCAGTTTGGAAGAATATATATATATTTTTTTTATTTAAATTTTTTTTTTTAATCGTATGCAGACCAAATGGCTATACATCACAGATGTACCATCACTGCAGTGGAAAAGAGTTAGAGTGTAAGAGATTACTGTCATCCGATTTGATGCTGTTAACTAGTAGTGCCAGTGAAACTGTGAAGCCTTTGCTTGAAGAGGTGTTACTCAAAGTTCTGGTTACGAACGCAGTAACTATTTAATCTAAAGACACTGGTTCTAAAAATACTGGATTAGGTTAGGCTTAATCAGAGAGAAATATAGACTGCTCACAAAAATGAGGGGATATTTCAAAATGGATGTGAAGCTAGTACAAATTTTATTAAATATTATTGATTTTATTCCATTAAACAAGACAATCAGAAAACCAAATAAAGTCAAAGTTGTTTGACTATGCAAATGAGATGCAAACTCCGTTATTATTGAGTAGCAATTGACATTCATGGGGGTGAACTGAAGCGTGTTAAACTGGACCGGAGTGCCCACATTGACTGTTTAGTAGGGTGTATGATCACCCAAGCCTTCCAAAACACACTGACAGCAGTTCTTGGATCCTCTTAGTATTCATTTTATCCCCTTATTTTTGTGAGCAGTGTATATGATGATATAAAGTAATGTACTCGTTACAATCATCATTATGAATGGATCATGACTAAAATATTCAGTTTCGTTATGAGTTGGTAGAGCTTTGAGTATAGTACAGCCATGAATCATTTAATCCTTAGGGGTTTGAGTAGATGGTAGACGTAACATCATGATGGGGAAATAACCATGTACTATTTACTGGAAGTTACAGAAGAGATTACAGATCAGAGATGTTTCGCTGTGTTCCGCTCCACACAGAAAACCTTTCACACTGATGCCCTCTGCTGACTCAAAACAGGATATGAACTGTTTTGAGCTTGTTTAGGCATGTGGCATTTCAGTGAATTGCAATTGAAATGGGAATGATTTTTTTTCAGTTTATATCGTCAGACCACATAAATAAACTGAAATGGATATCTGTAAGAATAGGGGAGCCGTCCACCACAGCACTAATGTAATACTTTTAAACTCTGCCCATGTCCTTAGGAGTAAACCAAACATTAGATGATGTCAAATGAGTTTATCTGCCTGCACATAGCTTCTAAAATCCTGGTTCATGCTTGAGTTTGAATGTCCTTATCCTGTTTGTGTAGGTTTTCTCAAAGGTACTCTGGTTTTCTCCCATGTTAGGTTTGATTGGTTGCTCTATGTTTGCCTAGTGGGACCGTAGTAGCCTAGCAGTTACGGTACTGGACTATGAACAAGAAGGACTGTACTGTTACAGCCATGTTGAACACTTTTATCGTTGCTTAGCAACAATTCGTGTTGTGGACGGTATTGGCAGCATTAAAGCATATTCGGTATAAAAATTCTGAAAATGTAGTAGTCATTTTGTTGTATCTGTAAACTGTTGTATCAAATAAAACAAGTACCATTATTGCTGTGATTATCTATGGCACTCGCCTACATAATCACAGCTGTGTTTTTTGTTCCTGATAACACACTCCCTTCAGTGTTCTTTTGCTTAAATAAATAACTGACACTACTTTTCTGTAATTCTGTCAGGCTCACACCAAAGATTGGCTTTCCCTGGAGCGAGATCCGTAACATTTCTTTCAACGACAAGAAATTTGTCATCAAGCCCATCGATAAGAAAGCACCAGTAAGTGTTGTGTTTTTACGTTATATAGGCTTAATTTGTCACTAAGTTGTAGAAATGCAATGAATTTTTATTCATACTAATTTAATTGACTTATTTCCTGTACCTTGTGTATCAAGTAACGCTCAAATGGTCTTGACTGTAAGCAATTGATTTCATTACGTTTAAGGACTTTGTGTTCTACGCACCACGGTTGCGGATCAATAAGAGGATTCTGGCGCTGTGTATGGGAAACCACGAACTTTATATGAGGAGAAGGAAGCCAGATACTATCGAGGTTCAGCAAATGAAGGCCCAGGCCAGAGAGGAGAAGCACCAGAAACAAATGGAGAGGTACTAGAATCCCATACACATGGTTTTCTTAGCTGTATGCTTGGGTTTCCTGTATGCTTGAGTTGTATCCTGTTCATTTCATGCTGGGGGGAAAAAGGGGAAAGGTGCTAGATTTAAAAATGAAGTAAATTATCGGGCAGGTTGTTGCTTAGGACCCTAAATGGTTTGATCCTTGCCATTTCCATGGATAAGCTTTAGAGTTATCCAGCAGTAACCCTCCAAATATCAAACTAGACTGTGGCCCCGGAGGTCCATGGTTTAAATCCAACCTCTGCCACTTCTGGGTCCTTGAGCAAATTTATTGGCTTGTGAGATTCTGGAAGGCCAGACTTTTTTAATTGCTTGTTCCTCAGATGTCCCTACTTAAGAATCTACTGAGGAGGGAGGAAAAAAAAAAAGGTTTATTTTTCAGCACTTTTTAATTTCTCGAGGACTATGTGGAATCAATACAAGAAAGGAGGAAGAAATACAAATACATTTTTATTTTTAAATAAAATTTTTTTAACCTACAATTAAATTAAAGTGAATCTGGAGAAAAAATTAAATGAACAGAAGAAAACCGTTGGCTCTCCACCGGAGGGCAGAAAAGGCAAAAAAAAAATTAGTATTCCTCAAATATGATCGTGGGCGGATCCGCAAAACAAGCAATAAAAAAAGTCTGGCTTTAGCGTGAAACCGAAGTGTACTGTTTTAAGAACAAAATATACTGGTACACGTAGACGTATTAGTAAATGCAGGCAGCATCTGCTTATTATTTTTCCAACAAATGCATTACAAGTTGTGCTAAATGCTTAACTTTAGAATTTCCTAAACCAGTTGGACCAGTTTCGCATCAATGATGAAGATGGATTTGATCTCATTAGACATTAATAGACTGCTTAGATGTCTTCAGATACTGTTGATCTCCTGGGCTACAGACAGTGCTCTTCTAACCGCCATGTTCTTGAGGTTTTTTGTAAAGCTATAGTTTGGTTTTAACGTGTCTGGTATATTCTAAAAGGAAAAAAAAAACAGCAAGCTTCCACTCTATCTGGTTTGTTCATGGTATTTTCATGCCTAATTTTGGAAAAATGACTCTGAAGGAAGACCAGACGCTTTTTTGGAGTTTAGAAAATGGATTTGCTTACCAGGTTTTGCCTACAGTCAAGGAAAAGCCTATTTCTGCAGCCACAGGGAGTATTAAAATAGTTCTTTCCGAATGAGAAATCTACTGCTGTTGTTGAGGTGTAATTTTGTTAAGCTAGCACTTTAAGTGCAGACCACCCACATGTACTAAGTGGCTATAAACAGAAGTATCTGCAACAATGGTTACATCTTGTTGGTTGCAGGTGTTACAAACGTACAATCAGATTTAAGTTAAGAATCAACAATTGCAACTTGAGGGAAAAATACAGACTGTCGCCCTATGCATAGTTTCTGATCAGCCAGTGAAGAAATTCTACCTTTTTGACTGATACTTATAAAGTGCTCTTTTTTGTATGATGTAGTTTTGGAGGCTGTCAGTCTTAATGTCAATCTGTCAGGTTTAAATCAAGCAGGGAGCAAACTGGAATATAACATGTTTTCTAAGTTAAGTGTTATATAAATATGTCATGTAAGATCTGCTCAGGTGGACTATCACAGAACCTTACTGTCATGACCTCCACAATGAATGTCCAGACAGGGGTTCAAGCACAGGTTCTTAGAAATTGCTATTTCCAGCAGCTGATTTTATTTTATTTTTGATTTCTTACCCTGTTAAAATATGCAGAAGAAAAAAATATGGGCCAATCATTTTCTTGTCACTATACACTGGTTTACAGTGTATTTAAGAATTTTTTTTTTAAAACATGTTTTTAAATTAGTATTTTGTGTCTGCATGCGTGCGTGTGTGTGTTTGTGCAGGGGCGGTACGTAACTCAAGTCGATTTGCTGAAACCTGTATCTGGTGGTCTTGGCTTCAGTGTGGTTGGGCTGCGAAATGAGAACCGAGGCGAGCTTGCCATTTTCATACAGGAGATTCAGACAGGCAGCGTTGCATACTGGTAATGACACACACACACACACACACACACACACACACAAACTATCTGGCTCTCTTTCCCTTTGTCTCTCCCTGTCTCACAAATATATATTGGAGCATATATAATACAAAGGTTTCACTATGTCTCCATACGAAATAGGAAGTTCTTTCTTTTGTCTATTGAACCTGAGCCACTGTTTGTTTCTGACAGAAAAAGTTGTCAGCGTGTAGATAATTATGAACTTGTTATGAGGTTGCGCTGAGCAAGGCTTAAACCAGGAATCTCAATGTTATTAGGTATGTGTGGTAGCATTAATACAATGAGTGGCAGAAGTGTCAGGCAAGGTTGTTCATGTCTTTAAAAAAAGCGAGTGCATAGGCGAAAAGGACAACAAAGGAAACCTCAGAATGGCGTTTTTAAGAAAAGGGTGCTCTCAGTACACAGCAAAGTGTGCTGAATCCATGAATATAAATTCCCTTTTACACTTCCTTTTACTTTCATTTCAAACTGTCATTCTTCTTTTTCTTACCTGTTAGTCTTTCTCCATTTTGAGCCTGTCTTTAGTTCTGCTTGTATCTTCTCTCCTTTTCTTTCGAACATTTTTCCCTTTTATTTTCATATTTCTATCTTTTCAAACTGACTTTCGTTCTTTTCTACCTGAGCGGCAACTACTCTACGAAGCTCCCCAAATGGAACGTGTTTGCTGTGACTGCCCATTTCTGCCTCCCTCTGACGAACACCAACTTACAGCAGAGACATATACACTGTTTTACACAGGTTCAAATTGAATTCAGAACTATTAGTGGTAATGCAAAAAGCGTTAAAAGTTTCATATAAAATCCATCCATCTATTATCTTTCGCTTAATCCATACAGGGTCGCGGCCAGCCGGTGTCCACCCAGCAACTCTGGGCGCAATGGCAGGAGCAACCCTAGATAGGGGCGACAATCCATTGTAGGGCACACACACACACACACACACACAGTCACACACTAAGGGCCACTTTTAGATGCACCAATTAACCTAACATGCATGTCTTTGGCCTGTGGGAGGAATCTCAGAGTAAACCCACGCACACACAAAAAGGACCCAGGCTGCTCCACCCGGGATTGAACTTGGGACCTTCTTACTGTGAGGCAGCGGTGCTACCCACGAGCCATCGTGCTGCCCATTTTAAATCCATCAGATTTGTAATGCTTAGGCGTGATCATTTAATTAATTCAAATAAAAAAAATGCCTAACTTTGTATTGGCACATTTTCAATTCTTTCGCATAACCTAAAGGTAAAATCATAATTTAACAGTAATGTAATCATTTTAGTTCATTTTATTTACGGATAGGAATCCATAAGCATCTCATCCAACACAGCTCAATTTCAAGCAAGATAATAATGGCATTGTGAAACATATAGTGCACTATGGGTCATATGCAGGTATTGCAAATGGAAAAGATGTACATTTGTTTACATAATGTACAAATCAGTTAATGATCAAATTAATTTAGGTACAATCCTAACCAGTCACCGAAGTGAGTAATGAGTAAAGGTATTAAAATGACTGACGTGCCTTTCCATGGGCATTTTCTGGTTGTATCATTCAGATTCTGTGAAGGAGCTGTATGCAGTTTATGGAGCTCCCTGTTACCCTGAGCATTGGGTAAATGTCTTTTTTGTGTGCAACACTAATGATGAGCTGATGAAAAAAGACATTCTGAGATCAGATCTTGCAGGATTCAGTGGAGAGTCCCATTTAATCAAGTAATAATCTCTCTCCTGTGTAGGAGTGAAGGTAGGGTAAACGATGTGGAAGATAAATTGTACCAGTGTATCAAGGAAGGACCATGTAGGGTTCTCTGTCTTTTCAATCTGACTTCAGTTTCACCCTTAAGACTCAACTCTGGTAAACAAGGAGATGAGCAGTAAATTACTGGACGACAGATCTTGAGCAGTATATTACTGGGGAAAAAAAATCAAGCAATAAATTGCTAGGCTTTTGTAAGTACCGGTTATTTCTTTTTCTGGTATAAAACGTGATGTCCCACTGAAGAAATAAGACCACAGATCTTGATAATAATCAGGGATATTACCCTGAACTGGAGTAACGTAAAATATATTTTTAAACCTGACCTCTGTCTAGCGCATATGCAGTGTGAGCAATTACTACAAACAAGAAATGACTGCAAAAATCCATGTTAATATATAAAATTCAAACTAAAACTATTAATACTATTCACTTATATTTTGTTACAGAGCAGATATTATTCAATAGCACTTTATTTACATCACATTAATTCATCTTTTTATTACTATTTTTTTTTATTAGTGATGGTAAGCTCAAGGAAGGAGATCAGATACTGGCAATAAATGGACAGCTGCTGGACCAGAACATCAGCCACCAGCAGGCGATTGGGCTGCTGCAGAGCGCATCTGAGCATGTGCAGATTATTCTGGCCAGAGGGCCAATTCCTCAGCTTTCTAGCCCCGTGGTCTCCAGAACGCCCAGTGCTGCTAGTACACTGTCTGCGCATTCAAGTGGGGTAAGAATACTGGTTCTACACAACACACACATACGCACACACACACACACACACACACACTTGCAAGCCAGTAAGCTTGTAAAGATGAATAATAATCATCATCTTTCAATAAAATATTTACATCAGCTATCAATATCCACCTCTTCATTTATTTATATATACTTCCAGCCATTCACCATGCCATCTGTATATCTATATGTCAGGCCTGCTGTTCATATCAGTCATCTTAACACTAGGGCCTAGAGGTTATATTCCAGCTACCTGTTATTATGTCTATCCTTCATTCCGTCGATTCACTCATCCACCCTTTCATTTTCAATCCATCTATCAATCTGTTCATCTTTCCCTTTTTTATTTCATCCATCCATCCATCCATTGATTTGGCCATTGTCAGTCTAACTGTACATTTTTTTCTATCCCTATTTCATTACCAGAATGTACTGCTCACAAGAATTAGGGGATTCAGTGTTCCCTCGCAGGGTGCATCGCGGGTTTTCACAAAATATTAGTGGAAAAAATATATCGCGGATTTTCGCTGTTTCCCGGGTTTTTGCGAAACTTTTACATTAAAAAATCACAAAATTTATACAAATATATAAAGAAATATGAATTTTAACAATAAAGGAATGTTATAAATCATAAAATATTACGATTTACAGTAAATAGCTGTTGTATTTACTCAATGTGTAGGATATTTTGGTGCTGTAAGCTCGGTACGGACGGAGCA
>JAUZSU010189420.1:0-12151 GCA_034780255.1 Parotocinclus maculicauda
GCTAGCAGCGTGCTAATCATGTTAGCTGTGTGGAGTTATTTTAAGCTCAAGGATGATCAAAGTAAAACAGCCGAGTGGAACGTATATAACACCAGGGTTTAAGAGGTGGTCACAGAGTATCAATCTGATATCGGTATCACCAGATATTGAAGTTTGCAGTATCAGTATCAGTATTGGGCATAAAAAATGGTATCGAGTCAGCCCTACTAAGTACTTAAGACTTTTTTGTATCTCTATTACTGCATACAAATTTCTGGTACTCTAATGCAAAGAAATAATGATATATGGTTGTTTTATATATATATATATATATATATACACACACATATATACATACACCCTGGCATGGCCTTAGACTTTTGCACATTACTGCATGTTAACTAATGACTTTTTTCATTGGTTCAGGCTAAACATCACCATTCATGCCTTTGTTTTTATCTCGACTTGTCATGGTTGCCAGCACAGGCATTGTGTGAGAACTGCCCACAGACACCCAAACCCTACAATTTAGGATTTACCAACACAAGACGTAGGACTTCTTGCCGCCGTACATCGTAATGAACGGGTTACGGCCCGAGAGGAGACAACGCGGCAACATGTTTCTGGAAAACTGAGTGCATCGGCCTTGATATATCATTTTAATCAACGTCGATTCCGCCTAATTACGGTGGATATAATGCGAGACAGATGCCGCACATGAGACCTGGCCTTGCGCGAAATCCCTCCGGCGCTTCGCGAGAGCGCCTAAAATAAAAACCTCAACTCCGCATCGAATCGACGCTGCGCTTTACTCGCCGGAACCTCGGCAAACGAGATGCTTTTAATAAGGCTGACGACACATTCCACTCCCGGTGACGGTGAAAGAGGAACAGACCCTTGACCCCTGCGTCGCATCTGGCTTCCATTAGGGCCTTTTCATCCCGTGTCATCGACTGGTCTTCCCACCTAAATCACCGCTGTCCGCTGTCGTACCTGCTGTCAGCACGTCGCGCACAGACCATGCTTAATGTCATATATCGTTGGGTGACTGTAGCGGAGATGCTATCTGCCTCGCCTGGAGCTAGAGATTGAGTTACCACCGTAAACAACTGCGGCTCGGACGCGAGCTTTAGCGAACGGACGGGGATAACAGTGAAATATATCACCGCCACGACAATCTGGTTGCGTTTATCCTCTAAGGCCAGGCGTTCCCGGGCTCAAACGAACGAACCGTTCAGTTTATCCCTTCCAGGTTGTGAGTATACATTAATACAGTCGTCCTCCGTCGTCTCTATCTCCCTCGCTCTTCTTTTCTCAATCTGGAGCTCTGTGTGTTTTGTTTTGGGCCACAAATCATCGTTAAATTGCTTGTGATGTTCTACACATGTTGGTCAAAGCCCAAGTCGTCGTAACTTTTCTGAGCTGTCCAATGTGCTGAATCAAAGAAGATGTTCGAATTGGGACGAGATTTATACGCCAGGCTGTTTCGGTATCGCTTCAACGTAACGGCGGAACATCTGGCCAGTCTCATCGGCGGTGGTTTTATGAAGCAAGGCCCGCCGCCTGTTTGACAACGGTGGGAATGAGGGGCTCGCCTGAGATGTTTCAAAAGGACCGTAGACCTATTACTGGGGGGTGGGTATGGGGTGGGGTGGGGGGTCGAAGGCATGGGAGAAGTACACTTTTTCTCATAGTGGGACGAGTGAAAAGAGTCCCTCTAAAGAATGGCGCTGAATTGTCCCTCTGAGACGCTTAGATAAACACACTACTCCAATAGAGCCGGTGTCCGGTTACTGCAAGAGCCAAGGTGAAAGAAAAGAGTTGCAGAGCATTGTGCAAAGCATTGTGGTCTAGTCTACTACTACGCCCCCCCCCTCCCCTTTCTATTCTATTCTCCTGTTTTGTTCAAGGTGACTTTTTTAACCAAGCGGACATAGCCATCAATTCTCAAACAAGCACAAAACAACATCCTCTAAGAAGCAAACAGAAAAGGTTAGAGAGCCGATCTAATAACGGACTTTGTTCGCTCTGTGTTGGGGGGAGGATTTATCCCACGGTTGCGAGATAGCCCGAGGAAACACTTAGCCCGGGCGCAGCTGGGGAAGCGAACGCAGCCTGACTCCATGGGCGGAAAGGCAGAGAGCTCCTGAACTGAAACAGAAACCAGGGACTGCCATGCAAGTCAAGCCGGCTCTCGGTTACAACCATTGTCATCACCTAAACCCTTCAGCAACCCCAAAATGCCCGACAGGAACCTACAGGGCACGTTGTGACCGCCAGCGTTTGAGCTTTTACAAGAACAGATCGTGTCACGACGTTGGGCTCGAGTCCTGGTGCTGTTTATTGTCATTCCTGCTAAATCAGAGCTCTTGGGGACGATCTTATTGGTTTTGAGTGTATTAAGGAAAATGAGTCGGCGTTCTAAACCAATAAAAGAGTTCTAGTGACTCTAATGACTGCGCCGCCACCCACAACGATTTGGAAGCGATATCAAAACGAGCAGGCACTGCGGTCGGTGGCTCAGCGGGGTGGAAATGTACACGAAGCCTTTCGAAACCTCAGAAACCTCCAGACAGCTACTATTAAGAGATTTCTTTCACTTGATAAATACAGCTCTATTTTACAGAGGCCTTCTCAAAACACGATAATGGATTACGGTTACAGGGGAGAAGTCGCCCTCGTCTTTAATGGGACCCCCTAATCAAATAATACGGTGCAGCGATTAAGAGCCTTCCAGATCCTTTGGGTGTTTGGAGAGCAACACAGGCCACATAAAACAGCTGCATTTCCAGGGTGGCCTTTGTGTTCGTACTGTTCGTACATTTAGCCCTCCTGACTTTCATTTCTCTGTGGTCATTTAATGACTTGTTGGGGAACAAGTACAAGGCTTTTTTTTTTTTTCAGCACCATTTTCATTCCGTTGACCCAAAATCGAGCTGTTAGCTCCGAAACCGCACACATTAATGTGATTGCCTTTTTGTGTTCGGAGAATGTCGCAGAGCTTAGACTCCGAGTCTCTGCTGCTCCTTTGATCACTGCTCTGTCAATCCCGCTAAAGCCGAATTCAACATGTTGTCCCGGGACATTAGCTCGATACGTGATATTGGCGGCTTGAAATGCAAGTCTGACGGGGAGGAGCGGAAGTGTGTCTCGCGCACAACAACGAACGTGTACAGTTTGATGAATGTTTACCAGCTACTTTTTAGGTACACCCTGCTAAAACCGGTAGGACCCCCTTCTATTGCTATAGCCTATCTGCTTTAAGGTTTGATTTGTTGGTCAGAGTTCAGGGATGCTCTTACATTTACATTTACATTTACGGAATTTATCCAGAGCGACTTACAACTGATACAGTCTTACAATTGAAGCAATCGTAGGTTAAGGGCCTTGCTCAGGGGCCCAACTGTGGCAGGAACTTGGCAGAAGTGGGAGTACCTTAACCGCTAGGCTACCACAGTCCCTTCTGCATACCTCGGTTGCAACGAGCAGTTGTTTGAGTTACTGTTTCTTTTCTATCACCTCGATCCAGTCCCTTCCACTCGACCCTAAACTCT
This sequence comes from Parotocinclus maculicauda, assembly GCA_034780255.1. Taxonomy (NCBI): domain Eukaryota; kingdom Metazoa; phylum Chordata; class Actinopteri; order Siluriformes; family Loricariidae; genus Parotocinclus; species Parotocinclus maculicauda. Next base: position 3,534 of record JAUZSU010189420.1, read on the forward strand.
GGCATCTGGCAACCGCCCTCACTGGATATTTTCTTTTTTTAAAGCCATAAGCCATTACCCCTGAGCTGGATAAGGACGTATGCTAACTGAGTGCCTTTACATGCACTTAATAATCTGACAACTTCGGATTTTGTCAGACACTTGGGTAATCAGATAATGGGAAAACTCTGGGTTTGGCTCAAGGAGGTGACTTAAACTTCAAACTTTAAAAGTTAAATAATAAAATTCTTCATTTCCTCAAGCATTTCAGAGTCTCCCAGAAAGTAATAATTTCACTGGCACTATGTTTTATTCCAGAGTTGCCAGATCCCACAATAAATAGAGGGCAGACCGGGGACGGTTGCTACACATTTTGCCTTTCCTTCATTTTTTTCTGAGATTGTTAGTACTGGTAAGATAAAATTTGAACAAAATGAACCTACATCTGTCAGCTACCGACACACACTTCTGTAACATTTGTAAACAAAGAAATATAGGTACTACTCGAAATGGCTCAAATGTGCTCAGGGACAGTTACATTCTTTGAAAATGATTCTTAAAAATAATTCTTCAACAATTTTTCACTTTTGTAATGTCTTTATATTATTTATGTACAGACAGTCTTTCCTAAATGAAACTGGACTTCTGAAGAGCCACTGTAAAAAGGGAAAAGAAACAAGAAGGTGAGTAACTGATAACAACCATGATTTATTCAAATCAAGTAAGCCAACTTAGAGTGTGTGTATAATGTGTGTGTGTGTGTGTGTGTGTGTGTGTGTCCTATAATAGACTGGCACCCCATCTAGGGTTGTTCCTGCCTTTGAACCCAGAGTTGCCGGGTGGGCACCGGCCTGCGACCCTGTGTGGTTTTAGTGGAAGATAATGAATGAATGATGGGACTGTGGTAGCCTAGCGGTTAAGGTACTGGACTCTGGACCAGAAGGTCAAGGGTTCAAATCCCACATCTGCCACAGTTGGGCCCTTGAGAAAGTCCCTTAACCCACAATTGCTTGGATTGTAAGATTGTATGAGTTGTAAGTCGCTCTGGATAAGGACGTCTGCTAAATGTCATAAATGTAAATGTAAATGTTTCTCTATATACATTATTAGTCCCCTTTAATGTTTTTTCTTATAAACAGGACCCCCACTGATCAGGTACTATTTGGGTAGTGGATCATTCTCAGCACATGCACTGACAGTGACGTAACGGTGGTGGTGTTAGTGTTGTGCTGGTATGAGTGGATCAGACAAAGCGGTGCTGCTGGAGTTTTAAAACATGTAGCTAGACCTGCATCCTGTAGGCAGCCTATTGTGAGTACTAATGAAAGATTAGAGGATGACTTACACAAAAATGTAACAACAGCTAAGCTGCTGTCTCTGAAGTTTCATCTTAAATGGAGAAATAAGGTAGATTTGTCTAATAGAGCACACAGTGAATGAACAGAGTGTTTAAAAACGATCTATACTATATATACAGGCACACAGCATTTGCAGTATTTTGTGCAGTATAAGTGCTATGTGCTTCTTTATAGTTTCATGAATAGCTGAGCACAGTGGTGATTCATCTCCACTGAGGGGTTTTGTTTCTGTTTCAGTATGTCAAGAAGTCATTGACATGTTAACTGCATAAAACCAAAGCAGCCAAAGCTATCAAAGGGATACATCCTTTAGATAAAAAAAGACATGACTCATCACTCCCAATCACTCTGTTGTTGCTACATGTGTGTAGTGTAGTAGTACAGCAGTGAGTCATTCAGTACTTGAGAATGAATCTGTACTAAATGAAATATGAACATGCGTTGAACGCATATTTTGTCTCCACTGTTGTAGGTTGTATTAGGTGAGGCACATGGGTGGTTTTTGGCTTCCTCCCCCGACTACACACACACATATGTTGTTGTGGTCAGAAACATCATTTGCGTTCTTGATTGTTTAATATTTAAAAACAATGTTTTGAGAAATAAGTGAATATTTTTCAATTATGTATAATTGATATATACACTGTAGTTCAATAGCAAGTCTGAATACAATCAACAAAAATGTTTACCTGTCAGGGTCCTTCCCTAATACTTGGTTGACCAGCATTTGGCAACACTGACAACTTCAATGTGAGTGTCTTGTACCTGTTTTGTGATGGTTGAAAGCATCACTCCAGATGTCTCCAGCTCAGCCTCAAGTTCTTTGGATGTTTCTTTGCCATATTTTAAACCAACTATTGTAGGGCTTATGTCCAGGAAGGTTTCATAGGTAGCTAACATTTTGATAACAGTTAATACTGCTAAAGCCAGGCTGACAAGATCTTTGGAGGTCACTCCACATGACAGCGACAGCATTACAAACAGGGCCACACATGAAAAAACGCACTGCTTTCACTCGCGTTAATTCACAATTCAATTCTTCTTTAAACACAATTCGAGCTTTAAACTTTGCAAAAGTAAATCGCAGATTAGCAACACAAAAAACTTTCAACAACTAATTAAATTAAACATTTAAAACAGCACCACCTGGCTAAATATGTGAAAATTGACTAAGCTAAAGCTAACTCTGCTAAGAAGGCAGAGCCAGACACAAGTAAGCAGTTGATGCTCTTTTTATTTATCAGTGAAGAAGTTTTCGTTAAAAGAAAAGCTGAACAAAATGTATCTATATGCTGACATTTATCATTTTTTGACAGAATAAAAAATGTCTGATGAGAAAATTGCAGTCGGTGCATCTCTAGTTATAAAATTGCATCAAGTTGTCAACAATGTAAACAAAATATTATTTTATTCATATGCATGACTTATTTTGGTTTGGCAAAGTATGATTTTCCACTAATATCATTGAGTCTGTAGTTCTAAGGTTATAACCTATGATCTATGTGTTTCTCTACATACATAAGGGTATTTTGTTATGTATTTATTTATTTTTGTCTGTGCTTTTCTGTACACATCTGAGTTTATATATGAATAAGCAGTTTAAATGAAAACATTTTTTTCTTTCATTTTTATTTTACATTGTGAACTGTGTATACAATGGTTTTCTCCATTGGAGTGCAGCTTTCACTCTTCTCTCAATTGAATTCATTATCTTATTCAAATTCATTTCACAATTTAGATTAGCTGTATTCATAAGTACCCAGGTCAACCCAAAGCTACTGCTTGACTTGGAGTGTTAACCTTTTGAACATCTGCAAACTATATTAGTGTTATCAATCTCTACACTGCTCTCCAAACCAAACAAATGGTCTACGTTTTCTTAATATTTAGTTTCATTACGACCATTTCATTTCAGTGTGTCTTTTTACTCAGACTTAGGTCATTGGTTACTGAGGTGGGTAATATGTTTGGCTTTGTTTTTTTTTTTTTACTCATATTCTGTTGCGCTGGCCTGGTCATGTGTGGGCCATTCGTCTGAATACTTTTCTCACTGGGCTCATAATGGGCAGAAATTACAGCTTCACAATACATATTGACATACCAGTCTGCTGTCTGGTGTGTATTATCAACCCTTTGAGTTGAGATGGGGTTTCCATTCAGAGTGTCTGGTTACAGAATTGCCTGTCTTACAATACCTGACTTAAATCATTGTTTCTGGAGCAGACAGTAGAATTTTTAGTTGTAATAGGGAGTTTATCCTTTTCACAAAATCTGAATAAACATGTTCCTGGCCGTTGAAGCTGTGCATTCTGCTAGAAAGTCAGAAGACATGCAAAACTGTTAATGCTGTTAATAAGCACTTGTGCTTTGGTCAGGCTCTGTTTGGTTAATGTTCTATTTTTATTTAATGACAGGTTTTTAAAGTGACCTTTATATGCTGTTTAAAAGCTGTATACCTTTTTATCCAACTGTGATCCAGTGACGCAGCTGGAAAAAAACATATATTAAATGCTTCTCTTCGTTTCTCTGCACTGGAAAGTTGGATGAGCGAAATGCAATTAGAAATTACAATTTCTTTCCAAATAAAAAATTGTTGTCAATGGGATTTGGTAAAAGAGCGAGAAAAGGTATTTAATAATACTCTAAAGCATCCAGGGATTTAATATTGTGGTGTTGTGTATAAGTATTTGAGAGTGAGACTGAGGGTGGGGTTGGTTGATCACACTTAATTGTTTCAGTCTTACGTCATGATTTAATGGGTGGGGTACACCAATAGTGCAAAAAGAGGGAGCAAGCAGCACAGAAGTAGCAGATGGAACAGTGAGGGAGGGAAAGTCAGAGAAATGAAAAAAGGCAGTTTGGTGCCAAATGTTGATGTTGACTTCAGTATTTTTGGGGAGTTCCATGGTGCAGATGTGTAAAAGTAGGGCAAAAGGAAAAAGACCTTGTGCAAGAGCGGAAAAGGAAGGAGTGCTTGTTTTCGTCATGCTTGGAATTTGAGCTAACACGTGTGCATGCTCAAGTGTGCAGTACAAACTTACACTTCTCAAGTGCAACCAGGCCCATATTAGTTTTAATTACCAAACATCCTACACACTATCACATAACTGACAATTTTATAAAATGAAAATAGTAACTGCAACTCCTGGGGTGCACCCTGGGTCAGCATCATTAGCCACAGTCTCAGCCCCCATTACCCCATTGGGCCTTGTTTCTCAGAGTCTCCTAGCGATCAGCAGTCATCACAACACAGACATGGTCTGGAAACGACAAGGGAGTGCCTCACAACTCATCACACCACATGGGGAAAGACATGGCTCACTTTCAAATTTTTTATTTTTTTTTTTATCTAGAATGAGGCTCCAAAGTTACAGGGGGTGCTGTTACAGTAACACTCATGTCTTCATATGATTACTGGAGATGGACTGATCAATTGGCCAGTGACCTGACTCGAACAGTTTTTAGTGACTGGCTGATCAGTCTCATATGAGCGATTCTATGCAGATAATAGATAGTCACACTTGCACAGCACACAACAGCAACACAAACACAGCCACATATGAAAACGCTGTACTGCGACAGCTACAGGAGCGAAGCTAGTAGTCTACATCCCATTTAAAAAGTGTTTTTTTTTTTAATAAATAGATTTTGAGCTGAAAATCAATATATATAACAAAATAAAAATAGCAATTTATGGCTGTATTGATCGTTTTGCACAGCCCTAATATGTCATGTTGTTCTGTCTGTTTTTTGTTTTTGTACAAACCACATTTTTACTCATTATCTTTATGTTTGCTCACAGAACTCGATGAACTTGCCTCCAGACAAAGCCCGATTACTGCGTCAGTATGACAATGAGAAGAAGTGGGAACTCATTTGTGACCAGGTATGCATCGTACTTTCACTGTTCTACTTTTGCTCATGTAAGAAGCGCAGATGAACTTGGTCTTGAGGAGACTCCTACACATTAGTGACTTGGCACCTTTCATTCCTGTAACTGTGCATTCCAGCAAGCTACTGTTTGACCTTGGCTTGAGCGCTTTAGATATAACCACGCACATTTTCTTATGCTATCCCTTCCCAAATGTTCATAGCAAATACCTAAGTTGCTGATAAGGATACATAAGAGTTTTTGTCATTTAGCCTCACCTGAGATGGTCTCATTTTACAGTGGGTTGGTTAATTGACCTGTAATAAATGCAGAGTGCTTTTACCATGCCAAAGCTCGGTTGTTTACATTTATATCGAAGTCACATCAGAAGGCCATTAGTGTACCTCAAAGATCTGTGTGTGCCATTCACAATGAAGGAACTGGGAATTATTGTAGCTCTTTTTAGCTCCTTCTTCAAGATAGGTACTTTTCTCAGTGCATAGGAACCCAGAAGTACCAATATAAACAACAGATCTTAATACGATAAAAAAAAAAAAACACAGACAGAATGGCCCGACAATGATGAACAAGAATGAATAAATGCGGTTGAGGGAGCATAACGTGATTTTTAAGGATTCAGCATAACACAGTGTTCCTACTTTCAGTGTGAATGGTATTTCCTCCCAGATTTATCCTATTTGATCACTTATAAAGGCGGTAGTCTATGGCAGAACCTATTCGCTCATTATATGCCCTGCAATACATCGCAAACTATATTAACGCTTTAATGATGTAACATGCAAAAGTGACACCAATTGGACTGATAAAGTGAGATGTAGAGCTCTCTGTAAGTGAAATGCTTAAACAAGTTTGAGAGGATGCAGCAAGTCCATCTCTAGAATAAAGAAAACGAGTTCCAGCAAATGTGTGTACTTATTCTCTAACTTAGAATGACAAGTAAGACATGTTTCTATCTATAAGGGTGAATGTGCAGTAGAATGTGTACTTCCCGTAATAATGTCTGAGGTATGCACCCCGTGCTGCATTCATTTAGAATTATAACGCTGATGTTGTACACTGACTAGCCCTGTTCTGTTGATGCCCTTGGTTTGTTTTCTTTTTTTTTCTGGGAATTGTCCTCTTTCCTGTTATTGTCCATGAAACCTCACGGATATCTATGATGTGTCTCTACCAAGGTCAAACACAGCAGGGCCTAGGATTGAACATAATCATAATGTAGGAGAACAATTTAGAACATCTGTAAAATCTATAGTTGGACTGTACACATGAGGCATGGGTCTGTTTTGGCACAAATATACAATAGGAGTGGCAAAAGCTTAGAAGTCCTTGTGGATTATGTAACGTGTTTAGCTTAGTTCTTCATTCTGATTCATATATGTATGTGCCTGGTGTTGCAGTCTTCAGATATTCAATTCAATTCAATTAAATTTTATTTATATAGCGCTTTTTACAATGGTGCATTGTCGCAAAGCAGCTTTACAATATTACATTATCTTAAAAGGCCAATTCCAAGTTGAGCATGTGTATGAAGGCGGTGGCAAATGCGGCGTGCGGGAAATACCAGGTTTATTGTAACATAATAAACAAAAAGTAAAACAAAAATGAGACAACAGGCGGGTAGGAACAAAGGTGATCCGGGACAGGTGTGCACAATCAAGGCATGCCTGCACAGTCACCCGGCGTGACAAACTCTTAACATCCAGTGTCACTGTATTACTACAGTTTACTACATAATAGATAATAATAGGGTAAAAAACGTTCCATACACGAGGGAATTAAGGTTTCCTATAAAAGCTGGTTAAACACTTTCTCTTGGATGTACCTGATGTCACATTCTTCAAATATAGACTTGCAAGGCAGAAATGCGCTAACTAAACCACAAAGGGTGTATGAAGGTGAAGGCAAATGCGACATGTGGGAAATACCAGGTTTATTCTAACATAAACAGAAAGTAAAAAAGAACTAAAACATAACGAGACAGACCAAAGGCGGAAAGTCCAGAAGAGAAAGTGTCTAATCACACTACACCTTTAATCATTTAATAATATTCCAGGGACATAACTACATGTCTGTAAACCTGTTTGTTTTACTGTTTTGACTACTGAGGCCAGCTTTTATATGAAACTATAGGTACTGTAAGGCATTTTTTTACGTAAAGGGGGTGTAAAAGACATCCCTCGCTGCCATACAAAAAGTCCCTCAGGTCTTTTTTTGGGTAGTGTACCTCTTGGAGAGAGATCATTAACTGCTACACAAACCTTCATACCACTACTGTACCCTGAACTGAACTGGTGGTTCAGTGGTTAAGATACTGGACTATGGACCAGATGATTCAGTGTTTCAGGATTGTAAGACTGTAACAAATGTATGTAACTTTGGAAAAGTGTCTGCTAAATGGCTTAAATGTATAAATAAACATCTTTCTGATTTTCACTAAGAACTCTGTTTCTTCTGGATCATACACAACCGCCTTTTTGTTGTTAAAATGCATGTTAGAGAGTCACAAGTCACACATTTCAGCTCTTAATACTACAGAACAGCTTGCAAGACAACAGTTTTAGACACTTTTTAGCAGTAAGAGGACAATGACTAATCTAGGGCTAGCATTTTTGCCCAGAGATACCTTTCCGTTTATATTTGCATGGTAAATAATGTCCTTTATTTGACTTGCTTAGTTTGTGATGTAAATTCTAAAACGTTGCTAGTTGCTGTAGCCCCCCATGAGCACAACAAAAAGAAAGCTGCAGTGAACTGAGTTAGTGAGTCATTTGTACAGGTACTATCAGTAATAAGCCTGATAAATCATTTCCACTTTATGTGAATAACTAATCCTGAGTCAGTCACTCTGCTTTGCTTGTTAAGGCTTTTATCAAGCTTTAGTGTTAATCCTGCACCTAAGCCAGGTTTCTGCTTTACCAGAAGTGCATAGGAGAGCTGCATTATGTTTATAAGTTCTAAAATTACAGCTTGATCATGGTTATATGAACAGTATCACAGTGACTGGACTGCTGATTGAATGGTCCTGTGTTCAAGTCTTGTCTTTGCCAAAGTGCCACTGTTGGACCTTTGATCAAGGCCATTAACCTTTAATTGCTTGGATTGCACCATGTAAAATTGTTTGCAGTTGTAGGCAGATCTAGATAAGAGTGTCAGTTAAACATAGTAAACATACAGTGCATCCGGAAAGTATTTACAGCGTTTCAATTTTTTCACATTTTGTTACGTTACAGCCTTATTCCAATTTGTATTAAATTTATCTCTTTCCTCAAAATTCTACACAAAATACCCCATTATGACCATGTGAAAAAAGTGTTTTTGAGAGTTCTGAAAATTTATTAAAAATAAAAAACTAAGAAATCACATTTACGTAAGTATTCACAGCCTTCGCC